>LZPO01108208.1:81791-105193 GCA_001675575.1 Neotoma lepida | reverse complement strand
TAAGCTCATATCCTCATAAAAGTTAAGGATACTCTCTACCCCTAAGCTACAACTCCCAGCCCAATATTAACTCTTTCAGACATGTTCTGAATAAGTATTTTACATGATTTTATTCTTTCTTAACCAAAAGTATTTCAGGTATCTGAACTAAGTAAGTAGACAAAGTGAAATGTTTTATAAACTTCTTTTCCAAATATTATTCAAAACTGCTTTTATCCAAAAGGAAACTAAATCCACACCATCTAAAAAGAACTTGGCACCTTTGACAGTTCTAGTTACTTTCTTGATACATGTGTGTATGTTTTCTTTGTTTATCTATAAACACATGTACACACGTCTCCTATACTACAAAGCACTGTGCAAAGAAGATGGCCAATAGGAAGTGATGAATTAATAAACACATGGATGGCACAGAAACTAAAACTATAAGATAAATAACTGTTATTTGCACATATAGATACATGAATATGTAGCTTATATGTAAATATAACCTTATTTCCAGTTGGCATCTGATAACAGGACATCTGTTAGAAATTTCATATTTAATTCAATCAGATGTAAATAACTGATACATATATAGCAGGATATGACTTAATTTCTTAAATGTTAGTTACTACATTGATATCCTCACTAATTATTAAAATAAGGCTTCATTATATTCTTAAGTAGGTATTTCCAAGCAATCTTGAGATATAAAGGGGTTCATGCAACTCCATAAAGTCAAAGGCAAGCTAACTTTCAAAATAAATGAGAATACTTCCAAACATCACTAGATGATTATGTCTAATAATTATCAAATGTCATATTTGGTTTTCAGCAGTTCTTTCTCTTCACAAAACCTTGAGCAGAAAACATATCTACGGACATATATTTATATGTCTCTATATTATACATTGTAAGAGAAAGATGACCCATTATGATTGACAGGTTAGGAACTTTACCAACTGCTGGGTCATTCATCGAGTTTTATGCATATAGTCTCATTCATCTATACAACAGCCTGGCAAATTTGATTACTACTCAGATGAGGAAACTTATACTCTTGGTTCTTCAAGAGTCTTAGTAATTTGCCCAAGGTCATAGAGATTTAATGGACTTAGCTAAGAATTGAATTTGAGTTCACCACGTCAAGTGCCTGCATTTTTAATTACAACAGTGGAAAACAGAAAACAAGCCTATTCATTGGCTTGGATTTGGGAGCCCTCAATTGAAGGCAAGCATCTGAACGACATTCTGATCTCTCTTTCCTAAAATTCAGTGTATCCTGTATCCAAAAAACCCATCCTTTGGCCAGAAAACCCCTCCAGTCTCTGTGAAGAAACCATTTCTCCAAATGAGTCCGATTAGCACTCTTTGTTTTCAGTATTTATTTCTTTATTATCTGCTCTCATTATCTAGAAATCTATATTTTAACCTTAATTGTCTCCCTGTGGTCACGATTAAGGCATGGCTGAAATTTGCATTGCAAACATCATGAGGCCCTCAACAACTGGAGCGGATGAATTCTGAACTTGGCAACTAACAACCTTTATTGCTTCATTTTCATGTCTTCCTGGCTTCATTCTGGGCCAGAGTTATTAATTTTTTTATTTTTTGCAGGTTCCAAAGGTTGAGAGGGGGTAGCACACAGGCTGATGATTTCAAGCCTGCACTGACTCTATCAAGCAGATCAAAATTGAACTTATTGCTGAAACCATATCTTTGAATACAAAAGCTCAAGGACCAATGCCGCATGTACATTTTACTAATGAATATTTATAGGGCCACCCACCGAGTGCACAATCTTATACAAGCCACTCTATTTATATGATGGCTATTTGGGAAAACCAATGTGGTCTTAGAAAGAGACATGCTGTAGGTGGGATGCCTTTTTATCCCTCTCTAGGGGAGGGGGAAAGCCTTCATGGATATTTGCTCGTCTTCAGCTCTGTTGTTTTAAAGTTTTATTTATTTTAGAAATAGTTACAGTCTAGCCAGGTAAATATATTGCTATAAATCCCATTTAACTTTTTTCCCCCTCACTGGAATAGGCTCATAAAAGACAACAAAAACCTGCAGAAAATTCAATGAGGGAATAAGATTGTCAATACAGTGTGTGTATTTGGAAATAAAATGGCACAATCAGGTATAAAGAAGAGCCCACACTGGAGTTAATAAAAATCAGTCTAGAAGAAACCTGCATCTTGGTGTCTAAGTAATCTTGTCTTTTAATAACAATAAAACTTGCTGGGACTCTTTCTTTGGTGTCTCTAAGAGTTTGCCAGGCAAGTGCTGGGATAGAATAGATGGAGAGAAGAGAGCCAAGCCATTCTCTGTGCTCCATCACTGGCAACCAAAGACCCCAAGCACAGGGCACCTCACTCAGCTGCACACTCGCCAGCGTCACCATACCTCCGCTTACCGCCCCAGCATGCTAACAAGCCAGTATCACAGAAGAGTGTATGTATCAGGTACTGTTTTGAGGCAAATAATGAAATGCATTTAATGAATGGTGGCTATAGGCCTTTAATAGATGCCTCTAAATATTCAAATGAAAAACAATAAATCTGATCTCCAGAGCCTCGTAAAACTATTTTATTTTTATTGAACTGCGATCTTCTCATCTCTAAGAAGCCACTGGCTGTAAGACACATCATCCATCTAATAGCTTTCCTGGGGAAAAGGGAAAACATGATCACATTGAATATTACATATAATTTATATATGATAGTAGTTTGCTTCAATTGCCAGCTAGCCAAAATCTAGAGTCCCCAAGGAAAGGGGGTATTAACTTGGCCTCAGGGCATGCCTGTGATAGATTTTCTTAACTGTGTCAGCTGAAGTTTGGAGACCCACCTTGAACATGGGTAGCACCATTTCATGGCTTGGGCCGTGGGCTGAAATGGAAAGGAGAGAGCAAGCTGAGCACTAGCAGGCGTGCATTGATTTGTTACTCTCTGCTCTTGACTACAGATGTCATGTGATGAGCTGCTTCAAGTTCCTGCCATCTTAACTTCCTGCCAAGGATGGACTATAACCTGATACTGTGAGCCAAAGAAACCCTCCATCCCAGCAACAGGAAATGAAACAAAGACATAGATAGCAAGACACCCGTTTATTTTAGAAACACTGAAACATGGGGAAGCATATGTTATAGGTGAAAACTACTACAAAGGAAATGTATGCTTCATTTGAAGACTATTCTCATATTCATTCTCTGATTTAATTTTTCACCAAACTTTCATAAGTTGGCATTGGTTGTTTAATCCCATTTTGGGAATGAAAAGAGCCAGTCCTCTGAGATGGTAATTAATCTGCTGGACATAGCACAGCTAATAACGCAATACTTGTAGCTCTTTGCTAGCAAGGGCATTATTCTTTCTGCCACCCTATGCTGTCTCTCTGTCCTAAAACAGTAGATGCTTTTTGGTTTGAATGTGTTGCTGAGCACTAGCAAAGGACACTTTTACTGAGATCCCTGCTACAGTCAAGTCTTCCCAGCTGCTCTAGAAAGTTCTTCATTCTTAATAACAATTGTCTCCTTCCCACCCTACAAATCATGTCCTCTCCTTGCTGGGGGTGGATAGGATAATAAAGACGCAGCTGACTGTGAGGCATGCAGGCCTCCAAGAGAAGAAAGAGCGGGTCTTGAAGGCTCAGCCTGATCCTGGGCAGCTGGTTCACAACTATTCGCTTGTCACTTATCTCTGAGCAGAGAACATTTTCTTTTGTGATTACCGTGGTTACAGAGCTACCTGTATCCTTGGCATGATGGATGTGCAGCATCCATAGAGATCTGAATCACTAAACTGCAGCCCCCAGACTCTGCAGTGTCTTAGGGTAGGGGTTCTGCAAGATGCTTTTTCCATCAAGTGGACTAGAGGAAACTGATTCTGTGGTGGGGGTTTACCTGAGTCTAGTTATGACAGAAGCCTTCTGAAAGCTCAGCAAAGCTAGAGTTGGAATATGCTTGACAAATAGATGTCATCTTTGGGGGTAGTGTCAGAGACTGGGCATGGGAAGGATGGTGCTGGGGATAGCTGACATCTGCCAGTGCTACCAGACAGCACGGTGGCTATAGAATGTGTAAGCAGAGCACCCTCCCTCAAGCACAATAATGCCCTCACCCATATCAAGAAAAGAAAGAGCTCAGTGTCTTCTTCTCTCCAGTGTATGTCATACATTAAACTAAAAGCAGATGTGACTGGCCATGCCTCCCCCATCACTGAAAGGATTCTGTCTAGAGGAGGTAATTCAGATTCTATTTTTCCCCCAATTAGTGCTTAAGTACAGTTATTCACTATGTACTTATGTTATTCATCAGCAAACTACAAGTTTTGGTGCTCCTTTACATTTGGACCTAGTGCTATTCCTAATCACACTTAAGAGGAGAAAGCCCTGATTGTGAATGTTGTGAGACACACAGAGGAGAGCAGAGGCTTGGTGGTGACCTTGAATCAATGGAGGTTCCAAAGCCGCACCAAAGTGGCCTCTGCAAAACTCAGGCACCCCCGCCCGCCCCTGTCACCAGCCAGCCCTCTGTAAGGCCTCAGAAGGAAAAGAAGACAGCCCTTTAAATCTCATTTTGCTGTACCTCTTTACATGCTTTGTGAGTAGAATGATGCTTAGAAAAGAGAGTCAAGTTCGGTCACTTAAAACCACAATGAGACACCACACCTGTCAGAAGGGCTATTATCAAAAAGATAAATGATAAAAGGGCTACTGAAGATACAGAGGAATGGATGTTCTGCAGGCTGTCGGTAGGAATGTGTATTGCACAGTTGCTACCCATACAATGTTGAAACCGAAACCACCTCCTAGAAGACACTATGCTCAGTGAACTATGGCAAGCGCAGAAGAACAAACCCTGTAAGACCTCACTCGGGTGCTGGAATTGAAAGCAGCTGAAGTAGAAGGAGCCCAGAGCAGTGTGGTGGCTGCTGATGAAAAGAGTGTAGGAGAAATGAGAAGTTGGTCAACATTCAACTTTGTTAAGGTGAGAATTGAAGGTACAACACAAATGATAAAGGATACAGTGATTCATTTGACTGTAGTAACTGTGTCCTGATGTACACATACCAAATCACATGTTGTATACCTTAAATATATACAACTTTACTCATCAACTAAATGTTTTTAATTAATTTTAAGTGCCTTGATTATAAAGGAAGCCTAAGCTATGGGTCTGGGGATATGGCTCAGTAATTAATAGTGTATATTGCTCTTGCAGAGATCCATACTTTAGCTCTCATTACCCATGTTGAATGGGTCACAACTGCCAATAATTCTAGCTCCAGAGGACCCATGTCCTCTTCTAGCCTCACCAGGCACAAACCCATTCACAGAACACACACATGCATACACATAATTAAAAATCAAATCTTAACAAAAACAAAGATGTAACAAGCACTGGGGCAAAGATCTATAACCCCAGCACATGTGAGGCAGAGGCAGGAGGATTGCTCTGAGCTCAAAGCCAGCCTAGGTGATGATAAAGACAAAATAACAGAAGAAAGAAAATTTAAACCTGGTATTTCCAGAGAAAATACCTTTCCCCAAACCCCTAAAGAACACAGTAACTAGCTCCTAGTGGGACCCTTAGCTCTGTCCAGTAGCCAGAGAAAGCGTGGCTAATGAACTCCCCAGCCCTCCCACCCCACATCATCCTCATCATTATCAGCATCAGCATCAGCATCAGCATCAGGACACTTGGATTTTACTCTTCTGTGAGCTCCTCCCTTTTTTGTAAAAAGGGAGCAGATGTCCTCCAGGCAATTTTTCGCTAAAGGACTTCAGAAAGTGGCATCTGCTGCAGGCTTCACCCGCCCTTCCAGACGCTTCTGAAGATGAGGGAATTTCCTTCCTTCCTGGGCCACCCCTCCCTGAGTCTCCACCCACAGAGCCAAGCTTGCCTGGTCTGCTCCACCACAGAGCATGAGGACAGATCTGATATACATAAATCAACATATTACTCATTTTCTAGCACTGCCTTTGACAGCTGTTACATGAGCACATTGTTAGAAACTGTCAAGCAATGATACACAGTGCCTTTTACAACATATGTTGACTTTTATCTAATGTAGTTCCATAATTAGCCCCGGGGAAAGCGAAGCCAAGCATCCACCTGGCTGTGTGATCTCAGTTAACCTTTGCTGTGCTCTGAGGAGAGTTAGCAGGGTAGGGGTGGAGCTGGGGCAGCTGCAGCCCAGGGCTCAGGGGAAGCTAGATTTTGGAGCTGCCAGAAGAGGACTCACTTCCTTTACTCTCCTACCCTCTGGTTCAAGGAAAATAAGTCAGCAGTCAGAGCCTCCAGGGAAGTGGTTCTGAACCCTCCTAATGTTGTGACTTTAATGTTGTGGTGACCCCGACCATAAAATTATTTCATTGCTATTTCATAACTGTAATTTTGTTACTGTTATTAATTGTGATGTAAATAACTGATATTTGGGATATCTAATATGTGGCCCACAGGTTGAGAACCACTGCTCCAGGGACTGGAGAGTTGGCCAGACCTGGGTGAGCCCCACTATGAAAACTTCTCCCTGGAACTAGGCCACATAACATCTAAGAACATGAAGGAGAAAGCTGGGTGTCACTTCAAGCATTCTTCCTGGTGCTGTACTGTTTCTCTTTCAGAAAAAGAGGAAAGTGACAAATCACACGTGGAAAAAGAGAGGGAAAAAAAAAAGCATATGCCTCTGCCACGTCCAGCAGCTGGTCACTTACCTCGGCAAGATGGCAAGCGAGCTTGGGGCCACTCTAGGTCTGGATCCTTGATGCACTTGCTACGCAACCATTGAAAGCCTTGTAATTCTTCAGGTCCTCTATTTCCATAGAGGTGCTATGTGTCATTGAGGCTGAGTGACATGGGCTTTGTTCTTCATGGCCTCTCCAGCACCTTGGACAGGATCGGGATCAAGAACTACTTGGGATAATCATATGCACATGTATGTGTTCACCTATTTGTGCTTGTGGGGAGGTGTACACATGTGTGTGTGCCTATGTGTGTTGAGGCCAAAGGTGGATGTCAGGTGTGTTCCTCCATCACTCTCTACCTTATTTTTTGAGATAGGATCTCTTACTGAGCCTGAAACATAACACTATTTCAGCTAGATCTGATGGCCAAGTGGTCCTTCTGCCCCTGCCTCCTGGACCTAGGATGACAGGCCCCTGCCACCATACCTGGCATTTTACACAGGTGCTGAAGATCTGAACTCAAGATGCTTGCACAGCCAGCTCTTTACTGGCATTTTCCTAGCCCAAGAAATAGTTTTAATGAATGAATCCATGTATGTGGTGTTCTAATGAAAACCAAATGAGAAGACACAGAAACATTCTGAGGAAAGAAGTCGGTGCCCAAACATAGGTTATCTGATTTGACTTTCCATGCCTGCTTTGGGAGGCAGTCAGAAATAGAGCTCCAACTACCATGGCAGCAACACACCAGAATAAATCCAAGGGAATCTGAAAGCGTAATGGGACCAAAAGCATGTGAGTTTTCTAAATATTCATTTGAGATGTCTGAAGACACATGGCATTTCCTACATAGTCACTCCAAGTCAAAACAGGGAGAAACAGATGAACTCTCAGGAGGGCCTTCTGCAGAAGCACCTCTGTCTTCATGCAGTGCTTGCAAATCCTGCCTGAGCCACCCTGGAGTACCAGCCCTGCCTCCTCCTCCGTGAGTTCAGGCACTACGGTGTCAGAGCACCTGGGAAAGCAAGATGCCTGCTGTCTGGGAATGCATTCTATACATCTCTGGGTTTGATCCTGGGCTTCTCTGCAAGCAAGACACTGAGTATGGCCTGTCCAGTGGTAAGGCAGGTTGGAGAAAGTAGCCAAAGGTGAGAATTATGACACAGAAGGTGACAGACAAGAATAGGGCTGAAGACAGCATAGAATAGACAGTAAGGGGCTAGATGAAGAGGACGTTCCGAAGAAGAAAAGGGAGAGAGAAAAATCCTAGATGACAAGCGAGAAGAAAATCTTGCCAGCAAGACATGACATGGAAAGTTCAAGAAAGATATGAATGAAAACCAAGTCAGTGGGTGTGCCAGCTAGGGCAGGGAATTTTACTGAGACAAGTGAAAAAATTAAGTAGCATTATAACTAGAATTAGCAGTCTCTAACCAGGTGACAAATGGTTAAAAATAATTATGCATGCTGCAGAAACTCAGAAGATGGGAGAACAGACCTCCATGGGACAGTGAAGTCAAGGACTGAGGGATTTAGGATTTGGTGATAAATTAAAGAGGGTAGAATTTGTGGAAAAGGAGGACACTGGGGAGTCTACATAAGGGAGCAAAGGAAGGACTGAACACAGCACTAGGCTGTGTCTAGTCTTTCACATCCACAGCAGAGAAGAGTGGGTGGAACTCAGGGTGGCCGGGGAGGAGTTGGATCACATCAAGAATAGACTTAGCTGTCACAGTCCAGTTTATCCCATGAAATCTGGGCAGGATCTAATATGATGACCCAGGAGCTAACTAAGACAACAGTGAACTGGACAGGTGGGAGAACAGAGCAGCAGGAAGCAGAAGAAGGGCTTAGCATGGGAAACAAAAAGGTCACTCTTTCATCCATGAAAACCATCTTTTCATTGTAACAAAAAAGATAGAGAGAGAAAGGAGAAAGGAACCATTTGTCCACCTGTCTGCTGTAGCATGGTCATGTCCTTAAATCAGTTTGCCAGGTTTCTTGGAATTTGAGAACATGAGGTTTGAGTCACATAGAACGGACGGAGCTGGTTCAAAGATGAAACCAGTGACATCTCTAGTTCCTCACCTGCCTTTTTTCTCAGCATCAACCTCCTCATCTGTGAAATGGAGAAGTCGATAGCAACTACGCAGTGTTAACAGAGGCAATGCATGCCAATGGCCAATGCGGAATAAACATGCCATAAATGCTGCCCATGCTACTGTTTTATTATACAAAAACACTGCTTCGTTGGGTCAGAGAAACATCTTCAAACAATGAGAACAATGAAATAAATGCCTTGAGAAGTATGAGTAACACTGAATGGACAAAACTTGCTTACCTTCAGACACCCAACAATTAAGCAATCTGGAAATCGGAAAGTGAATCACCTGCCTGTGGTGATTATATTGTGTCCCCCAAAATATTGTGTACCCTAATAAAACTTATCTGGGGTCAGAGAACAGAACAGCCACTAGATAGACATAGGGGTCAGAAAATGGTGGCACCACACGTCTTTAATCCTAGCATTCCGGAGGTAGAGATCCATCCAGATCTCTGTGAGTTCAAGGCTACACTAGAAACAGAGCCAGGCATGGTGGTACACACCTTTAATCCCAGGACTTGAGATCCAGGTCTTGCTTGGAAAAGACTTGGAAAAGACTTTAATCCCAGGCAGTAATGACAGGAAGCAGAAAGGTATATAAGGCGTGAAAACCAGAAACTAGAGGCCTTTTAAGCTTTTAGGTTTTTTAGCAGCAGTTCAGCTGAGATTCATTCAGGTGAGGACTCAGAAGCCTGCAGTCTGAGGAAACAAGATCAGCTGAGGAGCTGGCAAGGTGAGGTTGGTTGTGGCTTGTTCTGTCTCTCTGATCTTTCGGAATTTACCCCAATATCTGGCCCTGAGTTTTTATTAATAAGACCTTTTATGATTCACATTACACCTGCCAATAGCAAGGTGAGCTTCAAGATTCCCTGATGAATGCATCCCAGCATTCCTTTTCCCTTGCATGATGCAAAACCTGTGAGTAGGACTTCAGTCTGTGATTAGATTAACAATCCATCAACTCCCAGTTAATCAAAGGGAAGCTATGTTGGGCAGGCCTGACCAAATCAAAGGCACCTCTAGATTAAGGCCATGTGTGAGAGAGGCAGTTTCTTTGTGGCCTTGAAAATGTAGGCTCCACAGTCCTTACAACTGCTAGAAAATGCAATTACCATAAGTCCAGAGCTTGAGAAAGCTGCAAGTCTTAGTACCACAGCCCAGACCAACACCTTGTGACATGAGCAAAGGACTCTGTGAAACTACCCCAGACATTGGCCATGCAAACGATAACACAGTGTCTTACTAAATCACCAAAACATTTGTGGCAACTTGCTAAGCAGTAATAGAAAAGTAAAATATTCAGTGTTAACAGAAATGCAGAAAACTGGGAGATTTTATCCACCAATTTTGGCAGAGTGCTTGAGTCAGTTTGGAAATTGGCTTCAAATTATCTATTAAGATTGCAGATGACCACGTGGTAGATGGCTGCATGCCCTGGGACACACCCTATAGATTCTTACAAGGGAGATATGAAGAAGAAGGCTCCTGGCAAAGGGTTTCACTAGTTAGACAGTAAAGAAAACCTTAACCCATGTCTACCATAAGAATAAATGGTGGAATATTCTGAAAGTCGAATACTAACCATTAAAAGAATGGAAGAACTACAGTTATGAGAGAATGTGAATGAATCTCAGAAACAAACTAGGCAAAGAAGCAATAAGCAAGAGAGTCCAAACTTGTCACCTCGGTCAGCAAACAGGCAAAACTGAACTATGTGTGCCTGGGGAGCACTTAGAAAACTAAAGCCGAGGGATTGAAGGCAAAGAAATAATTTCCATGAACTTTAGGATAGTGATTATCTCTTTCTGGGGGTGAGGGTTTGCATTCAGGAATGGGAAACAGAACCTTGTCAGGCAATGTTTATACTATAATTACCTTCCACGCAGGTGTTTTTATAATTGCCCAGTCACATTATGCTCTGAATGGTGGGTGTGTCTTACAATAAATGGGAAAGGACAGAAGACCTCCAAATGACATGTCTCAGTCTACCTGAGAAACCTGCCTGACATAGTCCCAGAGACACACACTGGAAGCTCTCCTGATATAGGGAGCCTCAAATGAGAGTGGGGCTGCAGAGGCCCTAGGCTGGTGGCTCTCCCTGCTCACCATGCCTGCTGAGCCATCAGCTTCCTGACACCTGTGCCTGCTGGCAGCTGCAGTGGAGAGGGGCCTCTGTCCAGTGCAGTCACTGGCAGCAGGCTAACAATAAGATTCATTTCTTTGAGACTCACAAGACACAATCTAGGGCGACTGGAGAATGCTAAAGCTGCCTGCCAGGGCTCTGGGGGCTAGCTATTTATTTATTTTTTAAGGTCAATTGTTTCAGGTCAGTACACTTATTAGAGGGGACCAGTGGGGAAAAGACCATGTACTAAGCCTAAAGGTGGGGGAGAGGAAGACCTTCATTCCTCAATCATGCCTGGATTCTCTCTTCCAGCTGATCCCTAAACAAGCAGGGACCGAATCAAGACCTGCAGTCACTGTGGAACTTGGAACAAGGTGAGTCCTGACTATGATGTAAAACTAGGGCTTCCTGAGGCACCTTCTTTGATTCAGTCCTTAGCAGGTTTCTCTCTTCCTTCTTTATCATTGAGTGTGTTTTCCATTGCCATGTAACAGATTACCACACTGACTGATTGCATACAATATAAGCTCATAACCACAAATCTCTGGACGTCAGAAGTCTGGGCATGGCATAGCTGAGCTCCAGGCCCTGCTGGAGCTCAAGTGTTGTCAAGGCCTGTGGTTCTCTTCTGAGGCTGAGTAGAATCTGATCCCATCACCCAAGGGTGCAGAAGAATTCAGTTGTAGGACTGGGGTTCTGGATTCTTGGTAGGTGACATGTGGAAGTGGCCAACAGTTCTAGTGGCCAATATATTCTTTATCATATAGCTTCTTTCCACCTTCCAAGCCAGTAGGAGAGACGTCCCTGCGTGTGTGATGTCTTCATGCCATAACTCTCAAATGTGAATATATGCATGCAAGTGTATGCATGTGTATGTGTGCACAAGTGTGTGTAAACTGTGATGTCATGGGACTCAAGTACTTAAATCTGACCCTTAAGGTAAAGTCAACCTTTTTACAGCTGCCAAACATCTGCACAGCAGTACCTGCGTTAGCATTCTGACTAACTGGAAAATTTTAGATATATACCAGAGACTGGGAACCTTAGAATTCTGCTTTCTTCAATCACTAAACACTAGTATTACTCTTCTGAATACAAAATTCATATGGATGAAAACAGATCAATGTGCACAAAGAGATGAGGCATGTCCAGGACTGCTCCTGCAGTGGGGGTGCTATTAATTATCTGAGTTGGATATAATGGCTTATCTTCACTCATTCAACACACATTAGATGCTGTGGAAGTTACACAGACAAATAAATACAGATTCTTCGGTGTCATTCACAGTTTTAAAAAGAGCAGTCTTATGATCATCTCTCACTTAACGAAGAGCTACTGGTAGTCGCTAAGGAGCAGGTGCTAGATATTAAAGGTCTTAATGACTAACATGTGTGATATACAGTACTGTACATTGCAGCATAGAAGGGGTATGAGACTCATAGGAATTCAGAGTAAAATGACAGCTTTCCAGAGCAGGGAAATTGAGCAGACATCTTCCAGCAGAAGAGACTGTGGAATGTGGCCTTAAGAACTGAGGATATGAGAGGAATAGCTTGCTGGTTAAAGAAGCTGGAACAAACAGAATCACAGAGGTGAGAAGGAACAGAGAGAATTTGGGTAGCACTATGAAGCCTACTTTGAGAGGTTACATGTGATAAGAAAGTGCATTGTGTAAGATAAACATATGAAGGAAGGATGGTGCACATTTCAAAGGATCTTGAAAGGCACTGAAAAGCACTTACTGGATATGACATGCCCAAAGATTCACTCTGGGGAGGTCAATTTAATAACACCATTCATTTACTCCTTCAATATTTATTGAAAATCCAGTAAGTAAACTCAGGCACTGTTTACAGAATACAAGCTAAAATCTCCAACTTCATGGCATTTCTGTTCTAAGAGAGGAGACAATAAACAAGAAAATTACTAAATAAATAAATTAAATAAGACAATTTCAGATAGTGGTAGGTGTTATAAGTGAGAAAATAAAGCAAGGTAGAGCAATGGAGATTAGAGAGAGCCATCTTAAGTTGGGTGGTGACAGGAGGCTTCTCTGTACAAGTGATATAAAAGCATGTGTATCCAGGAGACAGCAGGCCATGAAGAGTTCCAGGGTGTCTTCTTGGCCAGGGAATGGGAAGGTGTTGTGGGATATTTGATCGCACTGTGAACCCCAAGTTTGCATTAATTAAATAAAACCTTGGGTCAGGGGGCAGAGCCAGCGATTAGTTGACAGGAAGTAGCCATAGCGAGTTAGAGGAATTTTGGAAAATGAACAGGGAAATACATAGGAAGTAGTAGGGAGAGACTTTGAGTTTGGCGGGTTTTTTGATTTGAGATGGTGGAAGAGACTCTCTCTTATTGGGTTGCCAGCTAAGGAGGAAGGTCAATTGGTTTCTTCTCAGCCTCTCTGAGCTAACAGGTTTTCACCCCAGTATCTGATTCCTGAGTCTTATTGGTAAAATAGAAAGATAGAGACTTAGTTAAAAACTACATTTGGCACAGAGGTGGTTCTAGTTGGATGCAGAAATCCTACCAGATCTTGGCCTGAGTAGTGGGGTAGTGGTTGCAGAGCTATAGTCAGTAGCTGAAACAGCAGTAAATGCAGGTACAGCCACTGTGTTGACCATAAAACAGGAAGGTCCTCTTGTGGAAATGCATGTGAGCAAAACAAGAAGCCAGCATGGTCTACTGGTGTGAGTGAAGGGGCTTGGAAGAATATTATAAGAGAAGTCATCAGCAGCCAATGGTACAGGACTTCAAAGGTCTTTAAATATAGTTTGAATTGTATTGTATTCTAAATGTAGTGAGAAGCTGCTGGAAGGGTCTGCATCAGGCTCAGAGCCAAAATGGTCCAGTCACTGACTCTGAGACATAGAATCTTGGGGAAGCAAGGGAAAGAGCATTTTTCTAGGAAATGAAAGGCTAAATCTCCTAAGAGACTTTGGGGGTGGTTTAGTGGTGTTGACAGTGATGATGGTGATGGTGACAGTAGTGGTGTTGGTAAGTAATGGTGGCAGCAGGAGTGATGGTGGTGATGGCTTTGGTGGTGAGGTAGGGAAGGTAGTAAGAGTAATAATAGCAGTGATGATTGTGGTATTTGTGATGTTCATGGTGATAGATTGGTGGTGGTAGTGGGGTGTCCATGGCAATGTTGTTGATGCCAGTGCTATTGATGATGATGGATAATGGTGGTGGTGGGGAGAGTGGTGGGTGATGTTGGCAGTGAGTGGATATTGGTGATGATAGTGTTGGCAAGTAGTGGTGATGGGGATAGTGATGGTCAAATTGCAATATGTCTTGAAAGTCCAAAAATACTAGATTGAATGAGGGTGCAAGAGATGGGGAAATCAAAATCAGAGGAGAAAGAGCTTGTAGCAGAGGAAACAGTAGAACTCATGGGCTTTAGGTCAGAAGAGTAGCCATGAGGGTCTGGGCCAAGACTATCAGCAGAAGGAGAGGCCTGTGGAGGAAGCGTGAGTATAGAACAAACCATACTGAATGATGGGTTTCATGCGATGTCAATGAACAAAGTAGTTCTCTTTTGGCTATGACATGACTGATACAGTCATGAATTTATAACAGCTATGGATACCTGCACAACACCTTCCCAAAAATAAGACTTAAAAATAAGAGAGGGATGAATTGGAAGAAAGAAAGGGGTCTGTAGGAGTTGGGGTAAAAAAGAGTAATGGTGAGTATGTTTGTAATACATTGCATACATGCTGTGGGATAATGCTCTTGTACACCGAAAAGATTTGTCACTCGAATTGGTTTAATAAAACACTGATTGGCCAGTAGCCGGGCAGGAAGTATATAGGTGGGGTGAACAGACTAGGAGAATTCTGGGAAGAGGAAGAGTGGAGTCAGGAGTCGCCAGCCAGATGCAGAGGAAGCAAGACAAGAATGCCACACTGAGAAAAGGTACCAAGCCACATGGCTAAACATAGATAAGAATTATGGGCTAATTGAAGTTGTAAGAGCTAGTTAGTAATAAGCCTGAACAATAGGCCAAACAGTTTGTAATTAATGTTACTCTTCTGAATGATTATTTACAAGTGGCCATGGAATGAGGCAGGACAAAGAAAAGCCTCTGGTTACATGTGGCACCCAAACGTTTGGCAAGAATTTCTACATAACATCTGAGAAAGCTTTTTTAAAAAGTGGAGGAGGATTCTAAACACACAAAAGAACAGAATCAAGCATGACATGGCTTTTTGGTAGCAGCTTTTTCTTGGGAAGACTCTGTTTTCTGGTGGCAAGCAGAGGCACAGCTCCTTTAAGAGATGGCTTCCTGACTCAGCGCTAACGGCAATAACCTCATGGCTCATTTAAGAGGCTCTGCTACCAAACACTTAAATGGAGTTTATGAGCAGTGAGTGGCACACTACTCAGTGGCAGCATGGACTCAAAAACTTCCCAGAGTTGGAGTGGTAAACATGGCTGTGAGAACTGGCAGTAAACGTGCCTCTGCCCTGAGACTAGCTTCTCAAGGAACCAAGGAATGGGGCAGAGCCAGCACCAAAGCTGCCACTTTAGTCCTAGCCACACTCACTTAGCAGCTTAAATGCTCATGTGGTCAGAAAAAAATAGAGATATGCAGTAAAGACAGATTCAAAAAAACAAAAAACAAAACAAAAACAAGAAAACCTCTAAGCAGGTTACAGTGTGTTTAAATGTAGGCTTGGGAGAGTAAAGAGAAGGCATAGACAGTCATAAAAAAGAAATATATAGTTTTAAAATAATAAAGTCCTTAAAAAGGGAGTGAAGTAATATAAAAAAAGCCTCCTAAAGATGGAAAATACACAGAGAGTCTGGATACTGTATGTTATTGTGTTGTCTTTGAATTGTTTGACAGCTCAGGAAGGACCAACAGCTGATTATAAATGTTGCTGGATTAATCCAACCTATATATTTTGAAAATGCCTTGACTTTAAAATTTAAGTCAAAAGATATGTTACTTTGGAGAAGAGTTTATGCCTTTATTTCCACAGGAAATGAGAGGCTGTAGATTCATTCTGTGTTAAGAAAAATCAGATTTGATCAAAAAAGACCCCCTGAAAAATCTTCAATGGGAACAGATGGCCCAGAAGATCCAACGTTTCAGAGCGCCTCTGTTGCAGTTTCCTCTCAGTTCTGCATCCAAAAAGGCTTCAAAACTGATGGCTGAGATGATCCAGCCTCACAGACTACTCCAGTCAGGACTTGATCATAATCCTAAATTTTCTCAGGGTCCCCATAAGATTAACAGTGCCCCCAATCAACAGGAAGTAGCCTAGAAAACTATGCCCACATTCCCAAAAAATTGATTATGGATGTTTGTCTTTGTTTAGGGAATTTAGCTACAAATTGTTATTGATCATAGTCAACCTCTTTCTAAAAGAAGAAAGGGGGATATGATATAGAAATGATAGGGGGGAGGGTAGATTATTAAACATACTTTAATCCAAAAAACAATTGTTAATCTTATATATTTTACATCAGTATGGATTTTAGTTTATTGACACAAATTTAAAGTTAATTTTGTTATACTTTTACTCTTTTTGTGTATATTTTTACTCTTGTTTAGGGTGTTATGTTTATATAACTCATTTAAAAATTTAATATATAATTAAGAAATACAAATTAATAGTCATCTATAATAGTAAACTTATAGTCATGTTAGGTATGTTTTTTAAGATCATACAGAGATATATTTCAGATAGATAGGCAATCTTAAAACACTTCAAAGACCTGTAGAATATGGCATTTAAAATGTTTTAAGAACTTAGACTTTTCTCAACAGTGAGTCATGTCAGCTCTTGGAAGCACCAGTTATTTCAAAGAGGATGATGGGCATCAAAGAAACGCCATATGGAGTTTGTTTTTTTCATGGCAAAATCTAGTCACATAAGCAAAGAAAGCGCCTTTGTCTCAACTGCTGACAGTGTGCTCTACAAATTGAACAAGCAGGACACAAAAGAAAATGACTGCCGAACCTTGCCAAGACAAGGCAGGACAGTCCTTCAAAAATCCTGCTTCACAGAAAAGTCTATCAGATATTCTTAGGCCTGTAGGCTGAAGATGGATGACCCAATGTTGCAGAGGAACTTTGGGTGACTGTCCAGGCAGCCTGATGTCCCTGTCATTAGGTAACATTTCACCCTTCTGGGGTCTTTGATGAAGTTGAAGACTAAATAGTTATTATTATAGTTTTCCTTAGTTATAATAGAAAGTAAATTAGTTATAAAACCTTACACTCACCAAGATAAGATAGATAATTAAGTATTTTCTCTTATTTTGTCAAATGCAAATGGATTGGATATTGTTACTGTAATTCTTAATAACTGTTTTTTTGTTTTACTTTCTTTTTAATTAGACAAAAAGGGGAGATACTGTGGAGTAATTCTCTTATACATTGTAAAGATTTGTCACTCGAATTGGTTTACTAAAATGCTGATTGGCCAGTAGCCAGGCAGGAAGTATAAGTGGGGTGACTAGACCAGAAGAATTCTGGAAAGAGGAAGGATGGAGTCAGGAGTCACCAGCCAGATGCAGAGGAAACAAGATGAGAATGCTGTACTGAGAAAAGATACCAAGCCACGTGGCTAAACATAGATAAGAATTATGGGCTAATTGAAGTTGTAAGAGCTAGTTAGTAATAAGCCTGAACAACAGGCCAAACAGTTTGTAATTAATATTAAGCTTCTGAATGATTATTTATAAGTGGCCACGGGACAGGGTAGGACACAAAAAAACCTAAGATTACAGATTCATATATAAAATTGTCAAAACTTAAGTTTAAAATAATAATAATGAACCTAAGTAACTCAAAAAGAGCCAGGGGACTTTGTGTGTATATGTGTGTGTGTGTGTGTGTGTGTGTGTGTGTGTGTGTATGTGTGTGTGTGTGTGTGTGTAGAGAGAGAGAGAAAGAGAGAGAAGAGCCAGTGTGATGCTTTACAAGCAACATGAAGCTCAGCTAGAACACACCAGCCCCACAGTGGTGTACAAAGTCTAACACCATGCAGGCACCAGCAAGAAACACCCACTTACACAGCACCAATACTGTACCACTTGACTGCTTTGAATTCAAACTATCTGTTTTTAATATTTCAGGTCCGGTCAAACAATGAATATTTTTAAGTTCTGGTCAAAAGAGCAAGGGCCAGTGTGATTACTCAGAGAATGAATTCCACCAGACTGTGTTAACACTAGCAGTCTAGTGGGTAGTGGGTGCCATTATGGAGCATAAAAAAAATGTTTGTTTGTTTGTTTGTTTGTTTTGTTGTTTTAATTTTGGGGTTTATCAACTATTTCTTTTCTGGATCATTTCTTTGATGATGTATCAAAAGCCATCACCAAACCCAAGGTCATCTGGTTTTTCTTTGTTGTCTTCCAGGAATTTTGTGGTTTTTCATATTGTATTTAGGTCTATGATCCTTTAGAGTAAATGTTTGCAAAAGATGTGAAACCTGCATCCAGGCTTCCTTTTAGGAATGAGAAGCCATTGTTCCCATACCATTTTTTGACATGTGTTCATACAGGACCATGTCTGGGCTCTCTGTTCTGTTCCAATGATATGTGTTCTTTCTCCAGTGCCTCGCTGTCCTGGTCACTATGGCTTTATGAGAAGTCTTGCAGTTAGGGAGAATCAGCCTTCTCACATTGTTCTTGATTAGTCCTGTGTTGGCTGTTTCAGGTTTTGTGCCTTTATATATGGGTGTTAAAATTGACTTATCAATAACAGAAAAACTTTCACGGGTTTTTATTAAAACTGTGCTAAATCTACAGATCATGTTGGGAAGAGCCAACCCCCTGAAAATGCTGAGTCTTTCTGTCCATGAACATAGAACAGTAAGTACTCTTTGTTAGATCGTCTGTGAGATCCTCTGTTGGAGTTTTGTAGCTTTTTCCATGAATATTTTACACATGTTTTCCTAGTTTTGTACCTAAGTAGTTCATTTTTGGAAGTGTCAATGTGAATTATGGTATATTTTAAATTAAAAATTCTTCTTTTTCCAGCTTTGGGTTCACTTTTATTTTTGCTTAAAAAAATATCCTTTACTACATTTTTGTAAGGGCTAACGAGTAGACACCTCTATTGTCTAAAAACTATTATATTTTCTCACAGTCTTCAATAGTATATGAACTGAGACTAAATCACTACTCTTTTTTTTTTCAACACTTTGGGAATATTATCTCTTTGTCTTTTAGCTTTCATTGTGTTATCCCAACCACATCCTTTCTGCCTTGATGAATGATATTTATCCCGAGCCACTGGGTGCTACACTCTTCTCGGATTTGCTCATTGCCCCAGCCAATGAGCAACTGTAGCAGCCAACTGCTACAAGAATGAAAAGCTTAGCCTGGCTAAGCTTTTGGAACTCTTCATGGAGCCCCCAAATCAGGTTGAGGTTAGACTCAGCTTCTACCTAGGAGCTAGAGCCTCAGTTCTTCTTCATCCTCCTTGCTTCCTTCATTCCCTTACAGGTGCTACACCTTCATCAAAACACTGTAAAAACCTTTACAAGGCTCTTCTAAACACCCAAATCTAAAACATTTTAATTGAATCTTTCTTGAGAATTTCATACACCAATAATGTATTTACAATGTTCCCACCCCTCCTTCTCCCCTTCTATTTCCTCCTGAGCTTTCCCTCCCTCCAAATCCATGACTTTTTCTTTAATTATTACTATTACTATGCATGCACACACACACACACACACACATCAATACAACTTGCTGAGTTAATTTAGTGTTGCTCATATGTATACACATTTAGAGCTGACCAGTTGAGATTGGATAACCTATCAGGAGGCTAATAGCGATAAAAATAATTAGAATAATTGTTAGCAATTATTGAGCACTTGGCATAGGCCAGGCATTGATAAATGAGTTCTTACTCATATTATCTCATTTCATTCTCACAAGAGCCTTATGAGATAAGAGCACTATAAATATTCCTGTTGTTTGTTTTTGCTCTTTGGGGAAGGGGGGCCCACCACCCAGCTCCTAAATAAATCACACACAGAGGCTTATTCTTATTTATAAATGCCTGGCCTTAGAGTGGCTTGTTTCTAGCTAGCTTTTCTTAAATTATCCCATCTATCTTTTGTCTCTGGGCTGTTACCTTTTTTCTATTCCTGTATACCTTTTCTTTCCTTCTTACTCCATGGCTTGCTGTGTAGCTGGATGGCTGGCCCCTGGAGTCCTCCTCCTTCTCTGGCTACTTCTTCATGTCCTCCCAGATTTCTCCTTCTATTTATCCTCTCTACTGCCAGCCCAGTCTGTTTCTTTCTCCTGCCTCACTATTGGCCATTCAGCTCTTTATTAGACCATGAGGTGTTTTAGACAGGCAAAGTAACACAGCTGCACAGAGTTAAACAAGTGCAACATGAACAAATACAACACGTCTTTGCATCATTAAAACAAATGTTCCATAGCATAAACAAATGTAACACATCTTAAAATAATATTCTCCAACATATTCCCCAGCAGCTCTGGATGCCAGGTGTCCTAAAGCAAGTCATTGACCAGTCACACTCCCTCTAGAGCAGTGGTTCTCAACCTTCCTAATGCTGCAACCATTTAATACAGTTCCTCATATTGTAGTGACCTACAACCATAAATTTGTTTTCATTGCTACTTCATAACTGTAATTTTGCTACTGTTGTGATTATAGTATAAGTATCTGTGTTTTCCAGTGGTCTAAGCGACCCCTGTGAAAGGATCATTCGACCCCACAGATGAGAACCACTGTTCTGAAGGCTCTCCGTGCAAAGATCTGTTTTTCCTCTTTCAGTTCTTGGGGCTGTCAGCATTCTTAGATTCAGGTTTACATCACTGTGATGTTTGACTCAAAGTCCCTTCCCTCCATCCTTCCTGTGTGCCTATGCTATAAGGATATGTGAGAGTACACGTAGAACCCATCTGGAGAATACTTAGGATGAACATCTTCTCAAGATCCTTCCTTTAATCACATATTTTTCTATTTGTGGTAATAGTCATTCTTTTGACATATAAACTAGTATAATTTCTAGGGAGTATAAAGTGGACACAGCCATTTAGAGACTACCATTTACCCCATTATACCAGTTTATGGACAGGAGAGAGAAATAAGCAAAGGCCAAAAGGTCTGGTAAATAAAGATCATACAAAAAGGTAGAAGGAACATGTATGTTCAGTAAAAACAATAAATTCAAATGTGCCAGACATCTGAGAATGTAAAAAAAAAAAAATACAGATAAAACTCATCTCTGTGTGGTTTACAGAAATTTAAAAATCCTGAAGAGCAATAGATTGAAAAGAATATAGAAGGAAAACACCATTTCAAATAAAATTGGAACCATTATAGCAATTGACAAAAATGGCCCTAATGGAAGGTAGTACGGGGAAGTTTTGAACATTAGTCAGGATAGGTTAAGTTGGGCTTCAGTAACAAACAACTCAAAAGCTCTCAGCAACTCAACACCGGTGATTTCTTCCTCTTGCAACATGTCCCTCCTGACTAGGAGATGCTTTATTTCTTTTATGTTACTTGCTGGGGGCAGAGGGGAGCAGTGAATCATTTCTTCTCCAGGAATACTGATGGTCTCATGCCGGACAAAAACACATTATGAACCATATGCTGGCTTTGAATCTTCTTTAAAAGTGATACTTCTCATTTTCACCCAGATTTTGTTGTCCAAATCAAGTCATGCAACTAAAGTTGACATTCAGGGCTAAAGAAACTAATACTCCCTTTTGCAAAGAATTAACATAATACAATCTTTCATAATGGACCACTACATAATTAATGATTAACATATTCACCACAAAGTTATAGTAGTTCTTTGTGTGTGTGTGAATAATTTAGCTCCTAAATACTTTTAGTAGGCAATGTTGCAATTAGAAAATGAGTTTTATAATAATAGCTGGGGATTTTTAATGGTTTATTTTACCAAAATTGTAAATAGGTGGAATTAATAAAGATAATAAATATGTCAACATACTGGAATATTATGCTTTTTTAAAAAATAAGACGGGGTATAAGTGATATATATAAAGCATATACACATTTAACATATACGATTAGATGCTTTTGAACACATGATTCCATGCTTTCAATCAAGGCACTAGTAGAGCACTCAGAAGTGTCCTAGTGTCCACCTGAATGAAACCCTTTTTAATAAAATAAGGATACTAACATCCTAAATAACAAAATAAGCAAGTTTAATCAAAGAGACATAAATATAAAATGTTGTACCAATGAATAACACGCACACACAGAACACACATGAAACTTAATCTTGGGCTGGCACAGAGGACAGCACAGAAATTTAAAAGCATCAATATATAGAACAATATAGCAAATCACAATTATACGAAAGCTAGAACTAAAAAAGAAGAAAAATGATATAAGAAATATGTGTGTTAGAAATTTCAGTGCATTTTTACATAACCCTTTATGCATAGTAAAATGCTGGTGATTAAATAGAGTCAAACAAAAAATTTAAAGTATTAAAATTTATATGATATAGCTGAAGCTATAGACACAAATGTGTAAGATGATTTTCTGGAAATAAAAGTTGAGAGATACCTATATATCAAGATCAGAAACATGGAAAAGTAATAGTAGGGTTTCTTTAAAAAAATAATAAAAACTTAGAACAAAACTAATAAAGAGAAAACAGAGAATAAGGACCAGTAACAAATGCAGCAGGCTCATCACAGACATAATCCATTTATAAAAATCAATTGTGTTAGTATCTACCAACAAATATAATTTAAAATATTTTTAAAGACAACAAAAGATAGAAGGTGCCAAGAATATATGAAACAATAACAAATGATGCATATTGCATTTCTGAAGGAAATAATAAAATTTTATTGAAAGATATTAAAGAACACATAAATAAAGAGACATGTTCGCTCCAAAGGTGGGAAGACAATATCATAAAACTGTCAGTTCTCCCCAAATTAATCTATGTATTCTGTGTAATTCTAATTAAAACCAGGTATGGCTCTCCAAGAACCATGACAAGCTGATTCTAAAATATATAGAGAAAATCAAAAGATCAAAGATGGACCCAAATTTTTGAAGCATGACAAAGTAGAAGTACAGTTAGTATATCAGCTAGGAAGACATTACAAAGCCGCGGCTGAGGTAAGGGGCACTGCCACAAGAACAGATGAGACAAAAGGGAGGGTTGAGAGGTGGAGGCTTCCAGGTGAAACAACCTTAGCATGTGACAGGCAGATGGTGCAAGGCACGGAGGCAAGTATGGGTTGATGAGTGACAGTGCTGTGGCAGCCAGGGAGAAGTCATATTCGTCATGACACATTGCATATGCATCTTAAAACCCATGCAAAAGCAGCCTAATTACCTTCGAAGGAAAACTCAGGACTATACCACCTCAGGGTGGGGAAGAGTTTTCTCAGTATCCTTTGGTTGTTTTTTTGGTTGGTTGGTTGGTTGTTTTTTTTGGTTGGTTGGTTGGTTGGTTGGTTGGTTGGTTGGTTGGTTGGTTGTATTTT
>LZPO01108208.1:47217-75006 GCA_001675575.1 Neotoma lepida | reverse complement strand
CACACACACACACACACACACACACACACACACACACACACACCAGAAATGGATCTTGCCTCACTTCCCTATCTTTAGGGCAGTCTCCAGCTCCAAGTCCTCCAGTCTTGGCAGCAGCCTTTGCCTTTGGGAGAAAGACAAGCAACTTTAGAGTGATATGGAAATCACTCCCTAAACATTTGCAAGCCTTGCAGGACTTGGAGGGGTCCCAAACCAAATTCAATCAGCCCTTTCTCCCCCACATTTGCTGCCTCCAGCTGAGACCATCTCATACAGTGGAGCCCAGTGAATGAGGGGCACCTGATGACTCCCGAGAGGCCCCGCCCACAGAAGTCACCTCCAGAAAGTGGGGGAGGGCAGGGAGAGGATGAACAGAGCCAGGACTGGGACAGCTGCCATGCCAGGCTTGCTTTTAACAGAGGCCTCTGCCTGTGGTGAGAAGGACTTCTGGCAAAAATACAAATTTACACAGCAAGGAAGTGATGGCGCTGGCCTGTGGAGCCCTATTCCTGAGCCATTTAAGACGGAAAATGTTCAGCTTCTCAGTGTTTGGATAGGAAAGCCCTAAATCCCCCTGGGTTCTTGGGTTAATAAATGATATTTGCAACTGGATGTCGGGATGGGAGTCCTTTCCCCATTTTCCACCCATAGAAACCTAATTGAGCTGCATTCATTGATCTGGTCCTCTGATGAGACAATGAAATTTCAAAGGATCCTTAAAGAGAGGAAAACCTTCAGCACATGGGCCCATGTGCACTGAAAATACAATAGCACTGTGTAAAATTGTGTCTCCCCCAGCTCAGGAGCATTTGTGACAGAGGAGACAAGCAGAGAGACAAGAGATTGAGGGTGATGGACAAAGTGGAATTGTATGGGGCAGCTACTGTTCCATTTCTGGTGTGTGAGTGTGTGTGCGTGTGTGCGCATGTGTGTGTATATGTGTGTGTGTGTGTGTACCTGCATGCATGGTGGTGGTTTTTAGCTCCTCGTTAGTTCAAACTGCTTGCCTCATCCTTCCCAGTACTGATGGTTAAACATGTCCCCTCACCTGACACGCATGACAAAGGGTCCCACTTGCCGCTGTGACACACTCACCAGGATTTTCCTGGAAAAGCCCCCACCAAATCCTGTTGTATCAAAATAAGTTTCAAAATACATGGAGGATCAGGAAATGCCCGTGTGGCACCTCTCTCCTCAGGTGGCCACTGCCACAGTCTGAAGGGGCACGAGGCAGCAGGGTTAGAAAGCCAGCTCTGTCCTCCAAGCAACAGATGCTGTGTTATGCTGCGGTGTGGTTTTTTTGTTCCTTCACTCCAGTGTTTGGAGAAATAAAACATGAGCCTTGGAGCTAAATGCTCTTGAGTTCTACTCCAGGAGGCACAAATGTGTGACCGAAGACAAAACACCCGACTCTGCTTCTTGCTTCCCTGGGGCAGGAGTGGGGGCGGGGGATGGGGCAACATGGACTCCTTAGGCTTGTATGAGGCCAGAAACTGTGATTATGAACTACAGTTGTCACCTGTGCGACCTGCCATGTTCATCAGGGTCCCTGTGACTGGAAAGGCAGGTGGGTGAGACACTGCCACACCAGGAGCTACGGAGTGACAAGAATGTGGAAACCATATTTGCTGATCCCTGCTGGTAAATGATACAAAATCCTCATGAATTATACAAAATGTCTCATGTGTAAACAGAGATATCATTTAAAGCAACAAAGTCATTTCTGAACTGTGCTTCAGTGGCTGTGAACTGTGGGTTCCTACATAGCTGTAACTTCTGATTTCCTAAATAAATCCTTCCTCCCCCCCCCCCACAAAAGACTGAAAAGACACCTTTACCTCCCTATCAAGACGGTCATCTCAGGATACATATGAAGGCGTGTGAGCAGGGATCAGGAACAATGTCCCACAAGGTACCCTGCTCCTCTGGCCTGTTTTTTTTTTTTTTTTTTTTTTTACTGACTGAGACTTTCCCTTGCTCAGGGTCCATGCAGGCTGCAGGGTCAGACCCAGGGCCGGCCTGCCTCAATGGCCTGGGTCCCTCTCCACTCTAGACCAAGTGTCACAGCAGCATGAAGGGCCAATTAGGCAAAAACTATTTCCCTCTGGCCAAGAGGATAAATTCTCTGGCCTGGGTAGAGACCTAGCATTCCAGTTGGGCAGGTCAATGACAAGGCTAAGAGACCACCCCTCAGGAAAGGAGGACCATCCCTAGGAAGGCAAGTGTTCACCTTAAGCCATGCTAAAGAGGTAGGAGGAATAATTAGCCCTTTTCTGAGATAATATACTTTTCTTTCCCAGAATCCCATCCATAGCATAGTAGCTTACAGAATCATAGACCTGCAGCTTTGTAAGCCAGCCCTCTTTCCTGAATTACTCAAAAAAAATGCTAATTTTCCTTTTCTTCTGTCTCTTCTAAGCATGCTTTTGCTGACACTTTGTGCTTCATTCTTTCTCAAAAGCTCCCCTGCCTGCCGAGTGGCTGACCTCCCTTTTGGCTCAGCTGGAACAGGGTGGCTTTTTCTGTTTCTTTGCTTCATCTTCCTCTTCCAGGCAGCTGCCACGATTTACAGCTTGCCGGCCCTGGGATTGGGCTTTAAAAGTCTAATAAGTTTGTTCGTAAGCTTCCCTTTGAGTCTGTTCTTAAGTTCTTTTATCAATGAGACTAAGAATCCCTAGAGAGGACCATGGCTTCTCCAATAACATGTGGTGGCTCTGTTGAGACTCTCCCAAATTTCCAGTAATTGCCATTGTTTGCACTGGCCGTCCCTTCTGGAGGGGCGAACACATCCCTACAAGGCAGTCAGAGGAGCACAGCTACAACAAACTGAGCATCACCGGCACTTTCAGAATAGATGTTTGCAACCAACAGCACCTCACACTGAGCTGGGACAACTCCATTTTGGTCTGCATCTAAATCCACTAATGCAGAAGGACCACCCATGTCCTTTCAGGAGATGGGACTAGCTGGGTCCACCAAGGAGCTGGTCAGGAGAACACAGGCTGTTCCTGGTGAGTCTTCCCCTTGCTGTCAGTGGGAAGCTTTTATGGAGCTGCAGGGTGATCATGAGAGTTCAAAAGGCCATGCCCCTAAGAAAGACATTCACCAGAAGGCAATGAGTGCATCAGACAGATCCAAACCAACATCAGACAAATCCAAACCTATAGTGAAGAAAATGTAGCCAGGCCAGGCAGTAGAGAATTCAAACGAAAGCTAAGAAATTAAAAACTACCACAGGCTCAGATTCAGCTTAAGGCTGAGTAGCTGGCAGATAGTCCTCAGAAGGGCCAATTAGGCCAGGGTATAAATTGCAGTGTCTAGAGTCAATGGTATAGAGCAGAGGAATCAGGATGGGGAGTGGAGGTGCTTGCCTTTAGTCCCAGCACTCAGGAGGCAAAGGCAGACAGATCTCTGTAAATCTGAGGCCAGCCTGGTCTACGTACTGAGCTCCAGCCTAGCCAAGGATTTTTTTCATACTTTGTCTCAGAAAAAGAAGGGGTGGTAGGTGGGAAAGGGCCTAGGAACAGGCCAGTTGAGAGAAGATTCGAGCAAAGTCTGGATCTTCCAAAGCGCTGATCACCATAAGTAGCCAGGAGATCAGGTTGATGGAAGTCTAAGGGAGATGTCCTAAGGCCCATGTCCTTCCTCCAAGGGCCAAGGATACATCCAGAAGAACTGTACCAGAACACAGGAAGAATAAACCATACCATGAGGCCTTTGGACAGGGTAGAGTGCAAAGAGTCTAGAATCTTTCAGATGACCAAGGATACCTCAGGGAAAGGGGGCCCACAGAGAAAGAAAAACCCAGCCAACCAGAAACCTGTCATGTATACCCTTAACTAATTTTCAAATTTGTTTTGTAGTTCTTGGTTTCATGTTCAGATATTTCGTATATTAAAAACCCAATTTTTTCTTATTGCTGAAGTAATATATATTCTCGGGAGAGAAAAATATAAGTGGTAAAAGCACAAGAAAACTTAAAATTTATACTTTTCTCGCTGCTCCCTGAGATGTTCATTATTTCCATGTTGATGTTTATTCTCCATTCCTTGTATACCTACAGAATAATTATTGTCACAAGCTCAAGATCATACCGTACGATCCACTTTGAAACCTGCTATTTTCACCAAAATGCATGAACACTTTTCCACACTGCTTCTGTCTTGATCGACTGCTGTTTATGATAAATGAAATCCCCTGGAACGAGGCACGGTCCTAGGGGCTTACTGCATGAATCAGGAAAAGGCAGCTTGGATATGAGGGGCTAGCACCTGGGAACCTTCCTAACTGTGGCAGGCTCTCTGCTCACTGCACAGCGCTTCTGTAGCCCAGTTCCCTGCTTACGTGGATGGCAGTGAGCCAGCTACCCACCCCACCCACGCCACCTGCCTCCTCTCATTCCAAATGCATGATACCCAAATGCCCACAGTAGGCAATCAGGCCGCTCTGCGTGTGTCATCTCTGCACCAATCACACAATCTGCACAGCTGACAGGGGTGGGGAAGGCAGAGACTGGTGTGCCAGTCTATTAGGGAAATTGACTGACTTATAGATGTTATTCCCTGCTTCTTCAAGGGCTATGCCAGGAAAGCAGCCTGTGTTTGTCAGGGAAAACTAAATGCTGTTTATGGAAACCCCAAAGGCTTATTTCCTGCTCACAGCCTACCCTACTCTACATCAGTGGAAACGAGAACAGGACCAGGGCGATCATTCAAAGACCATGGCTCTTTTCATCAAGGTGGCTCCCCTATCCTGTAGAGCTTTAGATTTCTCTGCAGGACCCTCTAAACTCAAAAATTTGCTTCCAAGCAGTTCCACATGTGAAACAAACAGAGCTCAGGTCCTTTCCTCAACATAAAGCTAAAACAGGCACACACACACACACACACACACATACACACACACACACACATACACACACACACACACACACACAGAGAGAGAGAGAGAGAGAGAGAGAGAGAGAGAGAGCTGTTATTTTCCACAGCTGTCTAAGGCTACTAGGGATAAAAAGATCACTAGAGCAGCCACACCCAATCTAACCTTTCCTGCAGGGAAAACGTCATTTTTCCTAACTGAAAAGTTTTAGCAATCTCTACCCCTCAAAGTCTCCACTATCATTTCTTACTGCTGAGAAAGCAGCCAGCTTTTCCAGTCAGTCTGGGGAAGAATGTACATTCTTCCAACTGAGAGTGACGATGGTAATCTTGCCAGTCTCGTGTGTTTCCCTAGAACCTTGACACTCAGCTCATCATGGAGTGAGGTTCAATTGCACTCCCTCTAAATGTGCACGACCTTTGGTGGCCCTGTGTAGTGAATGGCATGAGGTAGAAATAACTCATATGACTTCTGAGGCTAAGCCATAAAGGTGATTGCTACAATATCCCTGATCATACAATTGCCACGATGTGAAGAAACTCAGGCAAAGCCATGTGGGGGGACCAGAGACATTTATGTGGAAAGGTCCTGAAGTTCCCATCCAACAACCAGAATCAGATAGCAGCTGCCTGAATGAATGAGCCTCTGAGCTCCCAGCCCCTAGCCTCAACCTTCTTGCATCAAAGAGACCAGATGTTCCTACTATGCCCTATTTGGATTCCTGATGCACAAAACCTAGGGCCATATGAATCTTTGTGACACTAGCTATAGGGTGCTTGTTACACAGGAGAATAGCTGGAGCGTAGTTGATTCCCCACATTTTTTCATCCTTTCTGTTACCCTTTCTTCTTCTTCCCACCAGCTCATCATCCCCTTCGATGAAACTGCCTTGTCAGTAGAAGCCCACCATCCCAGGCATGCACACACTCCAGATTCCGTTCCTCCTCCTCCCCACCCCACTTCATCCTCCTCCTCCTTTTTTTAAAAATTCTTCTTTCATATATTACATCCTGACCACAGTTTCCCCTCCCTCCTCTCCTCTCAGCCCCTCACTCCCATCCCCCCCAGATCCACTCCTCCTCCATTTCCCTTCAGAAAAGAACAGGCTTCCCAGGGATATCCACCAAACTTGGCATATCATGTTGCAATAATAGGCACATCCCCTCATATTAAGGCTGCGCAAGGCAACCCAGTAGGAAGAAAAGGATCCCAAAAGCAGACAAAGAGACAGAAATAGCCCTCACTCCCACTGTTAGGAGTCCCACAAGAAGACCAAGGTACACTACCATAACATATATGCAGAGGACCTAGGTCAGACCCATACAGGCTCCTTGATTGTGAGTTCAGTCTCTGTGAGCCCCTATGAGCCCTGCGTAGTTGATTCTGTGGGCCATTTTCTTGTGGTGTCCTTGACACCTCTGGCTCCTACAGTCTTTCCTCCCCCTCTTCTGCAGGATTCCCCAAGTTCTGCCTAATGTTTGGCTGTGGGTTTGCATCTGTTCCCATCAGTTGCTGGAAGAAGCCTCTCTGATGTTAATTTTGCTAGGCTCCAGTCTACAAGTATAGCAGAGTATCATTAAGAATCAATTCATTGACTTTTTTTTGCCAGACATGTTGTTCTATCCTAGCTCTCTGGGCTACCCAGCCTCTGGGTCCTGGCCCTCAAGACAGTGTGAGGTGTGGGCTCCCTCTTGTGAATGAGTCTCAAGTTGGGCCAGTCATTAGTTGGCCACTCCCACAAGTTCTATGCCACTTTTACCCCAGCACATCTTGTAGGTCGAAGGTTTTGTGGTTGGGTTGTTGTCCAAGTCTCTCCACTGGAAGCCTTGCATAGTTCAGGCTTCATATCCCCCATTACTAGTTTTCTCTAGTAATTTCTCTATAATTTCTCACCATTATAGACTCCTGGGAGTTTCCATTGCACTAGTGCCCGCCAATTCCAGTTGTCTCCCTAGTACTCTCTCCCTCCACCTCCCCCAACCTATTCCCTTCTGTTCCCATCCCCACCCACCCCCAGTCCATCTGAGAAATATATTCTGTTTCTGTTTCCCAGGGAGATCTGTATGTTCCCCCTTGAGCCCTCCTTGTTAATTAGCTTCTCTGGGTCTGTGGATTGAAGCATGACTTTACTTTATAGCTAATATCTACTTATAAGTGAGTACACACCATGTTTGTCTTTCTGAGTCTGAGTTACCTGGCTCAGGATGATTTTTTCTTTTTCGGTTCTATCCATTTGCCTGCAAATTTCATGATGTTACTCTTTTAACAGCTGAGTAATACTCCATTGTGTAAATGTACCACATTTTCTTTATCCATTCTTCCATTGAGAGACATCTATGTTGTTTCCAGGTTCTGGCTATTACAAATGAAGCTGTTGTGAACATAATTGAACAAGTGTCCTTGTGGTACGGTGGAGCATCTTTTGGGTATATGCCCAGGAAGGGTATAACTGGGTCTTGAAGGAATACCAATTCCCAATTTTCTGAGAAACCATCATATTGATTTCCAAAGTCGCTGTACAAATTTGCACTCCCATTAGCAATGGAGGAGTGTTCCCCTTGCTCCATATCTCACCAGCATTGTTGATCTTAGCCATTCTTACATGTGTAAGATGGAATCTCAGAGTCATTTTGATTTGCATTTCCCTAATGGCTAAGAATATTGAACATCTCCTTAAGTATTTCTCAGCCATTTGAGATTCCTCTGTTAAGATTTCACAGTTTAGATCTGTACACCATTTTTATTTTGGTTTGTTGCTGTCTAGTTTCTTGAGTTCTTTATATATTTTGGGTAACAGCCCTCTGTCAGATGTGAGGTTGGTGAAGATCTTTTCCCATTCTCTAGGCTGTCATTTTGTCCTATTGACAGTGTGCTTTGCCTTACAGAAGCTTTTCAGTTTCCTGAGGTCTCATTTGTTAATTGTCAATCTTAGTGCTTGCACTATTGGTGTTCTGTTCAGGAAGTTGTCTCCTTTGCCAATATGTTCAAGGCTATTCCACACATCTCAGTTCTTAACATCTATGCCCCAAACACAGGGGTACACACATTTGTAAAAGAAACATTACTAAAGCTTAAATTACACATTGATAGTGGGAGATTTCAATACCCAACTCTCACCAATGGACAGGTCATCCAGACAGAAACTAAACAGAGAAATAATGGAGTTAAGAGATGTTATAAACCAATGGACCTAACAGATATCTACAGAACATTTCACCCAAACTCAAAAGAATATACTTTCTTCTCAGCACCTCATGAAACTTTCTCCAAAATTGATCACATACTCAGTTACAAAGCAAGTCTCAACAGATACAGGAAAATTGAAACAACCCCTTGCATCCTATCAGACCACCACAGATTAAAGTTGGATTTCAACAATAACAGAAAGCCTACAAACTCATGGAAACTGAACAACTCTCTACTGAATTATCACTGGATCAAGGAAGAAATAAAGAAAGAAATTAAAGAATTCCTAGAATTCAATGAAAATGAATGCACAACACACCCAAACTTATAGGACTCGATGAAAGCAGTGCTAAGAGGCAAGCTCATAGCACTAATAAAGAGATTGCAGAGATCTCACACTAGCAACTTAACAGCACACCTGAAAGCTCTGGAACAAAAGAAGCAAACTTACCCAGGAGGAGTAGACAGCAGGAAATAATCAAACTGAGGGCTGAAATCAATAAAAAAGAAACAAAGAGAATAATACAAAGAACCAATGAAACAAAGAGTTGGTTCTTTGAGAAAAATCAACAAGATAGACAAACCCTTATCCAAACTAACTGAGAAAGAGAGAGAGAGAGAGAGAGAGAGAGAGAGAGAGAGAGAGAGAGAGAGAGAGAGAGAGAGAGAGAAATTATCCAAGTTAATAAAATCAGAAATGAAAAGGGGGACCTAACAACAGATACTGAGGAAATCCAAAGAATCATTAGGTCATACTTCAAAAACCTGTACTCCACAAAATTGGAAAATCTAAAAGAAATGGACAATTTTCTCGCTAGATACCACTTACCAATGTTAAATCAAGATTAGATAAACAATTTAAACAGACTTATACCCTCTTAGGAAATAGAAGCAGTTATTAGAAGTCTCCCAACCAAAAAAAGCCCAGGGCCAGACAGTTTTAGAGCAGAATTCTCTGAGACTTTCAAAGAAGAGCTAATACCAATACCCTTCAAATTATTCTACAAAATAGCAACAGAAGGAACATTGCCAAATTCATTTTATGAAACCATGGTCACCCTGATACATAAGGCACACAAAGCTTCAACAATGAGAAAGAGTTACAGATGAATTTCCCTCATGAACATTGATGTGTTCATGAGGGAAACACTCCTTGGAGCTAATAGATCACTTCCTAATCTCTCCTTGAAATTCTAGCAGACACTTTGCTACCATTGCACAAGACTTTCCAGCCTGAGGGCCTCCAGGGCGGGTTTCTTCACCATCCATCACGTGGCTGTGGGGTCAAGGTTCCATGTTCTAGACAGTCTTGTTAGGGGGGCACCCTATTGAGGACAGATTCTAGACTTCTCAAAGTAGCCTAGTATCTACAATTTCATCCTTCAACACTTTGACCTACAGGTTTATTTCCTCTTCACCTTGGAGCCCCCACCAAAGGTCATTGTACATCACAGGCTTCCTCTGTCTCATTGATTTGCCATTATCAGGACTTACCAGCCTCCCCAGGATCCTGGAAATCTTGCCATTATGGAGGATCCTGGAGCTGACTAGAGATCGGGCCTGGAAATAGCTGCCTGATCTCAACCTCCATTCTGTTTTCCTCATCTGAGTCATGTGACCCTGCACAGCTACAGTGGCTTTACTTTCAGAATTTACCTGTGGACGATAGTGACCTGAAAATCTCACACTGAAAATTCTAGAAACAAACAATTCCTAGGTTATAAATTGTGCTTGGTTTTAAATGTCATACAGTCTTACTCCATTCTGCCTGGGATAAGAAAAGAACATCCCTTTGTCCAGTGTATGCATGATGCATATACTACCAGTTGCTAGTTATACAGTTTTCAGAGGCACCATCATGACATCATTAGGCTAATGCCTGAGTCCTCACATATAAGACTAAGGCTACCTTGCAGCACTCAAACCATTCACTGCACTTTGTCTCATCCAGAGGCATTATGTTATCTCTTAAGAAGAAGTAGAATGGGTATAGTATAGTAAGATATTTTAAAAAGAGAAACCACATTTTCACAAATTCCATAATAATTCTATTATTAGTCTTAATATTCCTAATTTTATCATAGAGGTGTGTGTGTGTGTGTGTGTGTGTGTGTGTGTGTGTGTGTGTGTGTAAAATAATTATAGTGTATATAAGCTTCAGTATCACACAAAGTTTAGAGCATACACTGAAGGTCTTAGAACATATCCCCTATAGATAAGGAGAAACGACTGTATAAAAAGGGTTTAGGTGATTAGCTGGGCCCCTTCAAAGAAGAAATGGGTGTGATGTGACCAGCCTTCTCCACAAGCAAGGGAGGATGTTCAGAACAGCAGGGTCAGGCTGTACCTGGGTAGTCCTCTGACCAGGTCCTCCCTAGGTCTCTCAGCTCTTGGAGATAGGCCTTCCAGCAGCTCACTCTTAACTAAAGCTGTCTAGGTTCCACCAGGGCTGCAGCAGGATAGTGTGTCCTCAAAGATGTTTGTCCATGTCTTGAGCTCCAGATCCTGAGAACAGGTCATTTTACCTAGTAAAAGAAACTTCACAGATGTAGGTGACATTAAGAACGAAAGATTCACCTGGATTGTCCAGGACAGCCTAATTCAGGAACATGAAACTCGAAGCAGAGAAATTTTTCCTGGCAACAGTAAAAAGGAGAGGTGTGCTAAGAAAGAGGTAGGTGGTGCTGGCTTTGAAGACACAAAAAGGGGACCATGAGCCAAGAAATTCAAGATGCTAAGAAGTGGAAGCAAAAGCTAAACAGAAACCAGAAGAGAACACAGCCCAGCGCCCAGCAGACTTCTTGATTTTGGCTCTATTTGAGCTTCTGACCTACAGAATGACACAATGATAGATATATGTTTTAAGCCAGTAAGTTCATGAGTGTTTGACACAACAGCAGTAGAAAATTAAGTATCCAGCAACTGCTCTCATCTTTTGCAATGTGTACTACCTCCATAGGTCACAGCAGGGTGCACTCTGGTAAAAATAATTTCTGTGTTCTTCAAACTAGAGTCTAGAAACTCCAAGGACAAGCTGGGCCTGACCTCTGTCCACACCCACTGCTTCCTCACCATTCTGTTTTTCCCCTGTGCCCACACAGGCCACCTGCCCTCAAGGAGGATATGCTCAGCCTACCAGGCAGCAAATAGCAGAATCGCAGAGTATGAGTTCCATTCTCTGCTCCACACAGTGCAAACACTGGCCTCCCAAGGTTAGCCTTGGGTATAGCACAGACCAACCTAGCCAAAGACAGTACAAGTTCAGCCCCAGAAGCCTGCAGTCACAGGGCCCCACTTAGCAACCCAGCTGTAGCTCCCGCCAGCAATGCAGCCCACTCAGCAACCCACTCCAAAGCTCCTACTGTTCCCCATCCCACAGTCTCAGGCAAGTTCCTGCTCTCCCTTCCCAGTTTCTTCTGCCAAGCTTGCTTTCTTTGGGGCTTTTCCACAATTCCCAGGACCCTGCTTGCTCAGAAATGACATTAAATGGGGCAGGTAGAGGTCTAGAGAAGTCTTCCTGGTCTGGAAGCTCTAAGAACACTCTCCCATCCATCTCTGGAATCCTGGAATAGCCCTTCCAGATGCTCTCGGGAATTCCTGACACAGTCCACCCAGAACTCCCTCTGATGAGCCATAGAAATGGATTAGCATAATTAGATTAGACACACCATGATATCATTACAATCTCCTCTGCTGTCTTCTCCCCTCATTAATAAAACCCACACTCAGAGTATAATTGTCTGGCCCCGTCTTTGCTGCCCTGACTAAGCTCTTGTGTGGAGAAGAAACAAGAAGAGAAATCAAAGTGAGTAACTGTACTCCACACATTTGGACCCCCTCACTGCCCTGTCTGTGCCAGAACACTCTATCCCCACTGGATCAGCCTCCCACCAGGTTCTGCAGGAAAGGGAATTTCACGGCTTGTTGAAGTCAAATGGGGGGCATATTTTATGTGTATGTGTGTGCATCTGCATGTTAGTATGTGCACTGTACGAGTGCAGGTACCCAGAGAGACCAAAAGAGGTTATCACATCCCCTGGATCTGGAGTTTGCAGGCAGTTGTGAGCTACCTGATCTGGATGCTGGGAACCAAACCTGGGTCCTCTGCAAGATCAGAAACTGATTTTAGCCATTGAATCATCTCTCTCCAGCCCCATGCACATTTAAGTCAGGAAGCTAACTAAGCATCCAGAAGTGGCTTGTGGAAAGGCTTTCCCAAACCCAAAGGAGAATTCAGCCTAGACAAGTAGGTATAGGACAGAGGTAGCAGAACCAAGGGGCAAGAACAGTTGGACAATACTATGAAGAAGCAATTCTGCCTGGCTGTAGAAAACAGTATCAGGAAAAGTTAGAGCTCAATGGCCCCTCTGTTTAACTGAAAATCACAAATGGACATTTGTTCCTCAAAGAACTTCAGTTTTATCTCTATCTCAACTCTTTGATGAGTCCAACGTTGGACTTTTCTTCAAATATTATGTCAAGAAATAAATCCAATTATCCATTTCAATAAACATGTCAAGGCCAGGAACATCACTCATCTGAGGGGATCCAGCTAGGACAGGAACAAACTGGACTTGCAAACCAGGCATCTTGTCAACCAGTCTAGTGTTTTCACAGCTGAGCTTCCTGTAGACACTTGGAACCTAGAAGAAAAGTGGAATATTCCTACAGAGGTATAGTTATGACTTCTAAGATGAGAGTGTGGTTTGGATATGGTTTAAGTGTATCCCCATAAAGATTATTATTATGCTAGAAACTTGATCCTCAGTGCAATGAAATTGGGAGGTAATGGGACCTTAAGTGGGCAGGGCCAAGTAGAAGTTACACCGTGCTCTTGAATCTTCAGAACAGTTAGCTCTGTTCTTTATGAAGTACAAAGTTCTCGGGTTCTTTGTTATAGTAACGAAAAATGGGCTGATGTGAGGGGTCAAATTCAAAATATATCAACAGTGAAATGACATGAAAACGCTCAGTGAGATTCCTTCCTGTGCTAGCTGACATGTTTATTAGTGTCACTAACAAGCCTGAGTAAAGCAGGATCCGCTGGACACTTAAGCATGTGGGCCCTCTGTTAAGCCCTTAGTTAGAGACTTGGCCCGTTCACCCCAACACAGGGGAAGAGGGCTCTGCCAATGGCTCTGTTTTCCAATGAGGAAACTAAAAAACTGAAAAGTAAGTGTCTTCCTTCATGTCATCCAGCTGGAAAAGCTGGGGGAGGGGGAGGACTCTCAGTCCATCAGCTTGACTTGGGTTCTGATCCAGTCCCCAAGCACTTGCCTTCAGACACTTCCAAGTCACTCCTGGGTCAGGTATTCTCCTGGCATGTCACAAAATCCCTAACACTGCCCTGGGTGTCGTGACACACAGAACAGCCAAGGTCCCTAAGGTCTCTGCAGTTCCAAAGCACTAACAAAAAATTAAAAAACAAAAAGATACAAAAATTAGAAAATTGCTTGCTCCCTGGTAAGGTGATACAGATAATGCCATGAGGCGGGGGGCATGGGAAGGAGGGAGCAGAAAGGCTGGAGCAGTCTGGTTCTAAATAAGGTGTCCAGGGAGGTTCACCCAGAGCTGACATGGGAACAAAGGCTTGAAAAGGTTAGCGAGCTTGTGCACGCCACAGAGGCTGATAGAAGGAAATATTTCCCCTCCTGGGCATGCTAGGTCCTATTTCACAGAACTCCAACACATTCAGCCAAAAGAGATACAGGATCTGTGATGGTGGCAGGCCCAGAGTACCTACTCAGCATACACTAATTTTCTTTTTACCTCACATCTTTCGTTTCCTTTCTAGGAAGAAAATTTTAAAAGAATTTAGATATTTGGGTCATGGAAGGTCTGGAATAGAGATGAAAGTGAAAGGGGCTTTGAGGAACAAAGATCCCTCAGTCACCCTCAGTTTAGCAGAGGGACCCAGACCTGTCAGAGATCCAATGAAAGGGATGGCCTTCCCTTCAGTGTCTCAGAATGGAACTTCACAGATGCCATTAGGCAAGATGAAGTCATTCTGAGAATAGAATTGGTCCTGTCCTGTGGGCCTAGTGTCCTTTTAAAGGGGGGAAATTTTGGACATAGAGGCATGTACACAAAGAGTGTACCACATGGCAACAACACATGGGGTGAGGGGAGCTGGAGTAAGGAAAGATCAAATGTTGATGGCAAACTAGGCTCCAGAAGAGAGGTGGCAACCAGCTCCTCACCCACCCAGCCACACCCTTGCCTCAGCAGGAACCACCTGGGCACACTTAGAACTGAGGTTTTAGCCTCCAAGTATCTCTTGTGGAAGGCCCCCGTGTCTTAGTACTTGGATAATGACAACTCCATCAAAGCAATGTCTTCCACACCTATCATTTCATCTGTCTCATGATAGCCACTATTAGACAGACAAAGAGAAAGGCACAGAGAAAAAAAATGACAAGCATGCTAAATCTTGGGAAAGAATTCAGGTATTGATAATAGCTAGCATTTAAAACTGATGTGAAGCAGTTCTTCAGACACATGCCAAGTACTGAGGGGACTGAGAACCAAAGAAACTACTACCTGGCCTGTAAGTTCCTTCAAGTGAGAAGCTCTCACCCACAGGAGGCAGACAGAGTCCTCAGATCTTCTTCAGATGTGACCACGGAGGGTGGCAGAGAAGGAGTGTCCCTGATAGTAGGGCAAGGGCTCTGGAGAATGATGGGTAGGGCATTATGAGTAGAGAGACAGGTCCCAAAACAATAGATAACCTCCCTGCCAGGTAGAGCATCCTTGCATGGTGGTTCTGTGTGATGCCATCACCTTCATGGGTACCATGTATCTAACTGCCTGCTGGGACCAACCTATGGTGGTTAATCTTGTTCCTGCTCCTCCTTGTATCCTGGGGGTGGACATATTGCTATTCTAGTTCTGAAAATGTCACACAAAGATTTGAGAAGACACAATCGCTGGGGAACAGGGTGTGTGGGGGTGTGTGTGTGAGTGTGTGTGTGCATGAAAAGGAGGGCCCAAGTGGATGGATGGTCACTGACCAAGAGAGTAGGCTATGACATAGGCTATGACAGAGCTTGTCAGCTGGCCTCCACCACCCTGTTGCCTGTCTGCTTTTCTTTTCTTCCTGGATACATAGTGAAGTTATACACCAATCCATCCCTTACCTACAATTTTGCATTCGGTCACTTCAGTTACCCATTATCAACTGACACCTAAAAACAATAACTGGAAAATTCCAGGAGGGGAGGAAAGCAATGTGTAAGTTTCAAATAGGCTTCATTATAGAATATCAGTGTGATTTTTGTATTTTATTGTTGTGAATTTCCTACAGTGCCGAATCTGTAAATTAAACTATCATAGATATGTATATGCAAGAGCAACATAATATACACAGTGTTTGCCGCTAGCATGGCTTCAGGTACTGCAAACTGTCTTAGATCTAGGACTTGTGAACAAGGGAGACTAGTGTAATTTCCCAGCCTCTCTCTCCTTGTAGCATATGACCACACACATGAGCTCTCGGCCACGGATCGTGCCTAGAAGGTTTAGAATCCTTCTCCAATCCTTTTCAAAGAAGTGCCTATGATCCAGCCCTTCCATCTGTCACCCACAGGAGAAAGTAGGGGCCTTCGTACACAGAACCACACAATGAAAGAGCTTGAGTTCCTGAATCACTGTGGGTTGGAACGCCATCTGCTGATCAGACTATTGGGCTGTTCCATAAGCGAGAAACAAGCTTCAATCACATTCTGACCTCCAGGGTTACTTCACCTAATTAGAGAGCAGCCCAGTTCAGCCTTTAACAGGAGGTCTTCTGTGAAGTGCTATCGTACTGTCCTGAGAAAGCCCTAGGTTAAGGCTTCTAGAGTCGGTGTCACCATGTGTCAGGTCCTGTGAACAGAATATATCTAGAGAAACCTGTTTCACGGTGTTCCACCTCGGGAACATAGCGGTGTGGTCTCAAGGGCCAAGCAAACTGAGCCCAGCTGCAGCTCCACCATAGCAGAGACCCCAGCCTTCACTGGAAGGCACTCTGGGCTGCCACTGCCTGAGAGCATCGTGAGTTGCCACTGTAGAATTCTTGTCTGAGAGCATCTTGATTGTGCCACAAGGAAAGCAGGAAGGCATCCCTAAGGGCCTATGTGTGCACTGGAGACTCAGTTCCTTCATGCCTCTCTGTCCCAGCTTCTCCAGGCTCTTCCTAAAATGATGAGTGTCACAGTAAACAACACAAACCCAACTCCCTGAAAATCAGACCCGAGCTGGCATTTCACTCAGCCCGTCCTCCCAGCCTCGCCTCTGAGAGGCACTGAGTCCTTTGGCATCGAAGTGCCGAGGGCCCAGTGTGGACCACACACCCTCCTGATGTTACCACTGCGTGACTCCATTGAATCCTAGGACCAATCCCTGCAGGCACTCTTTTCCCTTTGATGACAATCTAAGGCTCAGAGAGACTTAATGCCACACCAGGGGTCGTGCTGCTGGGTGGCACAGCCTGGCCTGCAGCATGCATCAGTCTGACTCCAAAGCCCTTTCCCTAACCCAAAGTCACATCCCCAAGCTCTGCATTCAGTCATTGTGTCAGCCCGCAGCTTTCTGTGTGTACTTTTCCCACCACCACAATCTCCAAACCACCTGCCAGCAGCTGCCTGGAAGGTGAGGCCTGGGGCAGAAATGGGATCGCTCCTTATGTTGGGAGAAGGGAATTTTTCACAGTGGAAGAGGTGGCACATGGACCCTTCTGCCCTCCAGGAACGAGGCTCTTTGCATTTAATACCTCAAGTATTCACTATGGTAACTGTGCATATTTCCACACATTGCTATGCACAGATCTCAAAAATTAACCAAGGACTGTTGGTAAACCACCCTCCCTGCTGTTCCTTTCCCTCCTTCCTCTTTCATTACTGCTCTATTTTATATCATAAATATATCCTGAATTCCTAAATCCCTTCTGCTCCCAGTCCAAGTGCTAAGGCGAGACAAGCTCTTTACAACAACGGATCTCTTGGATAAAGAAAATAAAAATCATCTCCCCAGCACCAAGACTTCTGTCATCCTCCACTGAGTGTCACTTAGGAGTAATAAACCAAAATTTCACCGGAGGTGGAAGGGTCTCATCTTAATAAGGAGCATCATAGCTTAAGGAGCATGGTGACACACCTGGTTTAACTCAAAGGTCACACTATGAAACACACACAGAGCTGCTGTCATTATCCTCACTTAAAAGCTGAGGAAACTGAGTCTCAGCTGCGGACTGAGTTTCACAGAAGGAAAAGATCATTTCTAAGCATCTCTTTCAGAGATGAGTAAAAGGGTGACCCAGCCTTCCTTCTATGCACCAAGTAACTTTCTTGGTGCCATCTCATCAAACCAGTCTGCAAATATCATGATGTTTTGCGCTCAGGTAACAACCTGTTCCATCTCCAAGGACATAGGGTCATTCCAGTTCCTAAGTGGAGAAATTTCCCGCCCTTTCCACCTCCTCTGCTGCCCCCACCCCCATGACCACTACCCCACTGCTGCCAACACACAGGTCCAGCCCAACACCTGCAGGAAGATCAAAAAAGTGTCCATTGCCTGAAGCTCTGGACCACCCACTGCTCTTCTGGTGGCTGTGGATGACGCAAGGAAGAGTTTCAGAGTTTGGAGCCAAAAGTGAACTTAGGAGTGTATTTGTGCTGTGATTTCAGTGTCATAGGTGGGGATGGATGGGGAAGAGGCAGAGCACGCTGGAGAGGGAAAGAGAGCTGTCTACTTCTGTCAGATGTGAGCTCCAGAGCAATAGAGATATACTAGGAGTTCAATTTCTGTTTGCCTGAGCCAGGGAGAAAATCTAATTAAATATGGTGTCTGAGTTTGGAGAAGATGGGATGGGGCTGGAATATAAAGTGTGGCAGCTACCCATAGATCAGAGGGCAATATTAATAAACCCACAAGAAGGGACAGCAGGATCTGCCAGTGGTATTGATAAAATGCAAAGCAAAGACAAAGCAGGCTGGGAATATTGCATGATAATGCTGATAAAAGCCACCAGCTACCATGGCCCTTGGCCTGCTGCAGGACACTGGGGGCTCAGCTTCCAGTTTCTTCTTTCTCATCCTTGTCTCCTCTACCCTGACCTCACTTCTGTTTCCAGTCAACATGCAAACTCTGAGTCAGTGAACCTTTCCAAGAGCAACTAACGCTGAGACAAGCAGCAAAGAGTGAACCAGAAGGAAAGTCTCTGTTTCCTGTGAGAGACAGAACAAAGGGAGAAAGAATAAGAGCTGGAGAACTTCCCTCCACACAGACTTGCAGTCGGGGCGGCTGCATCTTTGACTCACAGGAACAAGGCTGAGGGCTGCCCTTAAATGACTCCTACAGAAATGCTTGCTGCTAAGTTGCCTGTGACATATTGGGTGTGAACAAGACTTCCCAGCCCTCTGACACTTTCAAAGCCAAAATGGAAGATTTGTTGTTTTAGAGAAAGGCTAGGAACTCCTTGAAAGTGTCAGAGTGTAAGCCAGTGGGGTTTGGTTGTAAACATGGCTGTTATGACTATTTCCAGATTCCTCTGCCTTGCTAAGAACTACGCCTGGGGAGGGGCAAGTTCCTGCCTGGTGAGAGGCCCACCACCTACACCCTCTCCACTCTATATCTCTATGGGCGTTGTCACAGATGCAGCCAGGCCCTTCAATCTTAGCTGAACTTCGTTGTTCTTTCATCTTCTGTAGTTATCCCCTCCATCTGCTTTGTTATGACTCTTGCTTCATTTTCCCAAGCCTCTGTGTTATGGCTAGCATCTGCCCAGAGTGTTTGAAGTAAAATTAATCTACAGTCTTTAATGCTGTATTCTTTTCCAAGGACTGTTTGTGCGGCCATAGCAGTCATTTTTCTAACTAAGCACATCTCTGAACTTCAAATTCTATGCCCTGACTTCACCACATCCCAACTCCACCAATGCTTCACACTTTCTCTTTGCAAACAGAATCTGGATCTGATAGTTGTGCTGAAGGCTCCATCTCCAGCGCTTACTGTGTGCATTCCCCCTTGAGTTCCAAAACCTTAGTTGCTATTTGTATTCAATGAGATTAATACTCATTTGACCACTCTGAGTGGGATTCAAGAATTTCAGATCAAGTTCTGAGACTAATGTTGGCCACAGACTGAAGAAATGCAAACTCATTCTCCAGCCAGGAGAGAAAAGGCTTATCACTTGTCAGGAGAGGGTTAGGGTTAGGTTGGGTTTGAGGATCGGATTAGAGTTGAGGTTAGTGTTAGGGTTGGGATTGAAGTTAAGGTTGGGATTAAAGTTAAAGTTGGGGTTAGAATTAAGGTTGGGGTTAGAGTTAAGACTGGGGTTAGAGTTAAGGTTGGGGTTAGAGTTAAGGTTGGGGTTAAAGTTGGGGTTGGGTTTAGTTGGGGTTGGGTTATGGTTAGAGTTTGGGTTTGTTAGTGTTGGAGTTGGGATTAGGATAAGAGTTGAGATTAGTGTTAGAGTTGGGATTAAAGTTAAGGTTGGAGTTAGAGTTGGATTGGGGTTAGAGTTAAGGTTGGGTTAGAGTTGAAGTTAGTATTAGGATTAGGGTTGTGGTTAGTAGTCAGTTTGAGGTTAATTGCTGCCCCACTGCTTCAAGCTATGTCTACCAAGGTTACCTTAGATCTTGACAATACCTTTGATTTTTGCATCACTGTTGTTATTTAATAGATGAGGAAAACTGATCTTGGAAGACTCCAAGCAGGTCTTCATTGTCTTAAAGGTTTATCTTAGAAATATGGCATTCTGGAATCCTAATCATCACATTGCTACCCACCCTGATCAAGGATATGCTCACTGGTCTTCCCTCAGACCATTCTCTCCCTCTTTCTGCATCAAGTTGTGTTACTTCATTCAAGAGTAACATCTCTAACAGGTCTACGTTGGCTATACTCTCCCTCTACTTCAGCCATGCCACTGAAGATGCAGCCCTCATCCATTATTATGTATCTATAAGTACTGGGGATGGAATTCAGAGCTTTGTGCACACCAGAAAAGTGCTCTACCACTGAACTGTACTCCCATCCCTTGGTTTATGGAGACAGAGTCCTGCTATGAAGCTTAAACTAATCTTGAATACACAATCCCACTTCAAGGGTTTGCAGGCTTTGTCACCATGCCTGGCTTNTACTTTACTTTGTTTTTCTTTATAATTGGTGCTAATATAGANATCCAAGGAGAACATTTAGGAGCCAGACCTCTGCTTTTAGCATGTCCTGGGTAATAGTCTCAGATGATCAGGCTTAGCTAACACTAAACATCTCTAAGTCATCTCCTATGCTCTCCACTTTACTATATTGAAGCAGATAGTACCACAGACTTTTATGCATCATTTCACATGAATCATCTACCTCTCATCTATCATCTGGCTCTATCATCTATCTATCTGTCATCTATCATCTATCTACAAATTGGCTTGTGTCTTCCCCTGCTCTCACTACAATACAGAAGAGACTTTTATTTACCTACTTCGGAGACTTCGGTGCCTACAAGGAGTCCAGGCAAGATGCTCAGGGCCCAGCACTGGGAAACATTCTTTCGATACCACTTTGTCCTCCATGTCATTCCATCCACCAAGAGATGGTATATTTAATGATTGGATGCCAGGTGAGGAGCCAGACGGTGAAAGCTAGACTCTCCACCACTGATCATCTGCACGCTTTCACCCCAGTTCCTCAGCCCCTAGGCTCAGCAGTACCATCTGTGAAATACAGATGTGGAAAGTCCCAACATCAGAAGCATTCTGGGATTGAGGGATATAATTATACACACAGTAAATGCTCAGCAGTAGTCATCATTTCTNCCACCACCATCATCATTGGCATTAGCCCTGTTGTGACATAGCCCAACAAGCAAAACATTCCTTTAAATATAATTTTTTTTTCAAAAACCTGAAGAAGTTAGTGGCCAAAGTCAAAAATCAATGCCTGCCATAGCTGGAGCCAGATCCTGTTCCTTGCTGTCCTGACCCCAACCCTTTTGCCACAGGTGGNCATGAAGCATTCAAGTGTCCAGCCCTGTCCTCCACTCTGCAGAGGGGCCACCGCCACAGCTCTAAACACTATTTCTTCCTCAAGCCTCACACCTGATGCTGTCTACTTCCATCTGGTAGCCACTTCCTCTCACCTTCCTTGTGTCAGAATTGTGGCCCGAGGGTGTTGCCACCACTGGTCTAGGCTCATCACAGAAACCTGATTCTTCCTTGCCTTTTGCTGACTATTGAGACAAAAGATGACCCTGCATTATCCCAGTGAAAAACACTTCCAGACAACAAAAGAGAGCCACCCCAAGAGAAGATTTCCTTTGTCCTTGGCGTGCTGTGATGCAATGTTTGGAGCTGTGGCTGCCATCTTCTAACCACTGGCTGTCCGAAGGCGTACTCAGGAAAACAGACCTACTGGAGATGCAGGAAGTGGGATGGACAAGGGCACCCTCAATGTCCTCACCAGCAGTTAGCCTGATCCTGAACACTTTTGTGTAGGGGCACTTACACGGCTTGATTGTTCACCCATCATTAGTCTGGTGCTGTTACTTGCTCCCAAGAACATCCTGACGCCACTCACCGGAGACCCCCATCCCTCTTCTGGTATCATCCCTTTGTGGTTTATCTGGTCTTTTGTCTATCACTTGCAACCCCCACCTGCACCCACACAGCTGAAGTGAGGACTAAGTTGGTTTTCTTATATGTGTCACACCCAGATGCTATAAGCTGTAGCCAAACTCTGTCATTAGCCATCCTCAACATCTCCTGAAAAGAAAGAGACCCTAACACCCTGTCCTTGCTGTCATCATTCATTATATTCCCATAGCATGGCATGAGCTCAGACCTTTCCCGGAAGCCTTCACACATTTGCTTATAGTCCTGCCTTGTGCCAGGTTAGCTGAGACACAGCTAAGAGTGCAACACCCATACTCCTCCCCTTCACAGAAGTCACCAGAGCTGTGCGTCACAGTCCATGCTCTTTCAATCACACTAAGCAATAAGCAGGGGAGAAATCAATAGTTCATTGCAGACATAAATACATATTTTCAATGACTCAGAAAATAGTAACTTGCTGTTAATCACCCATCTAAGAAGTACAGAGCTAAGATGCCCAGTTATTGTTCTTTCTACCTCATGAAAACTTAAATTATGAATAAATTATTTGAAAACAATTTTTTGTGGTCCAAGTGTTGTTTTGTGTGTATGGACCGAATAGTTGTCAATGAACTCTGTGAGCAAACATCCATAAAGAGTTCTTCATAAATGCAACCCAATGCTTCCATAACAAGATGCTACTTATGGTCAGATATGACCAACTGTGATGGAGGGAGCCATGGTCCCCAGGCAGCACTGGAGAAACTGAGGGTTGGGAGAATGAGAGCTGGCCTCATAATCAAAAAACAGTGGCCCAGTGACCAGTGCTCTTAGCCAGCATGGTGTAGCTGGGGAGAGGCCTTCCTCAGAAGAATAGTTCTCCAGTCTTAGCAAGCCTGGTGGTACGTGCAGGAGGTCCACATGTACCCTCTTNCTCTAGATCAGAAAGATGGAGAGAATGGAGTGGAATATTTGACCAGAATACTGACAGTGAAGGTAAAATTTGCAGAAAGATAAAAAGGCAGAGAGATGGGTGTATGATGGGTACTATCAAGTAAACAGATGAGAAGGATAAGGGTGGATAAGAGGGAACCCAAAAAGGAGGCTCTGCCAAAGCTTTGTGCCCAAGTGTCCTCTGAGCCTTCTGTTCTTTGTAAGGCTTTTGGGTTCAGCCCTAACTATCAACAACAATCCCAAAGGAATCACTATACAAACAGGCACCAAAAAGTCTTCAGAAAAGCCCTTCCCACTGCCAGGGTTCATGTCAGGGGAGCTTGGCATGGACATACCTGGGGCAGAATAGCATTCAGGGAAGGAAGTATGCATAATGTAGAGACACTGACTGGGGTGTAAGCGTAAGCCATGGAAAAGTATTAAGAATACAGACATCGAGAAGTGTTAGCATGGATCTGGGGATGTAATAAGAAACTGCTTGGCCTTTCAGTGTGATGACTCAGGCTGCCCTGAGCCATGCAGGCTTTACTGAACACCCTTTAAAGATGACAAGACCCAGATATCACCCAAAAGAGACTTGCAAGGCAGTTAGTCTGATAGGCACATAAATGTGGAAAAAAATAAAATTAAACATAAGAAATTATATTAAATATGTGGACTATAGGTGTGGAATTGAATTTACAGCTTGTTGGAATGCTGGGAGCAATGGGGAAAGAGACCACATTTCAAACAGAGGATACATCATGTGTGTTTGGACTTAAGGTAAGTGGAATGTTCAAAATAGTGAGCTGGGGTGGTGGGACACTGCCAAAAAATGTACACAGAGTCAGGAGAGAGTGAAGAATCATCAGGTGAGGCTCAGCCTGTGGCAGTGAGCAGTGTCCTCCCAGCTGCCTGGCCTGGGGCAGGCAGCCACAGGGGTTAGGAGAACCATGGAGATGGTGTGTCACCATGTAAAATATCTCTGGGATGTGCAGCATCAGCCAAGCATCATGAAGTGCTACGTGTACACAGCTCCTGCCCACTGGCAGCTCACTGAAGAAGAGAGGCGTTACTTGTACAAATGGTACTTGCCAGTCAGCTCCTGGATTGAAGGCGGAGGGCTCTGAGACCTGGGGACTCTGGGCAAAAGCCTCTACCAGCGCTGTAGCGTTTTCTCTTTCTGTTAGGGAAAAGGAAAAGATGTTTTTCTACCCTCCAGGATTTCCATCTCTCATTTGGCAGCCTTGCTTCCAAAATGTCTTCCTGTTCTTTCAAAGTACAAATACCTCAATTCAAACTTTTTTTTTGGTTTGTTTGTTTAATCAAAAGTCTAAGAACTGGTGGGAAGGCAAACCTACTACCCTGTCAGTTATACTGGTTGTAGTCACATTCGTTTATTGGGACCCTACAAGGAGCAGTGCNTATGTTTGCTCTGGCCTTGCTATGTAGAATTATTATTCCCACTCTATCTATGAGTCCAGAGAGACCATACAGACAATGAACCTTTGATATGTTCAACTCATCTTATTGAATGTCTACTACATGCTGGGTACAGAATGGCTCCCAAGGTCAGGCTGCTCACGGTTGCCTAAACTCAACTTGAAGATAGGAGACCAAACAGCTCTCAGGGATGTACAAAGTGAGTTTTGCATCAAGGTCTTGCCAAACCCACAAAGCAGGAGAGGAAAAGTTGGTATTAGTCAAGGCATGAGGCATCACCCTCCTCTAGCTTCTTCTTGTGCATTGTCAAATGAGCTCTGGGTGGAGGGACCCTTCAACAGCCTCATTGCCAGAAGAGTAAACCAAGGTCCACCGGCATGGCATAGCTTGCGCTCTCTTTGGAGAACAAGGATGCAGGGATAGAGGATGTACATAACACTAAGCACCAGCTCCACCCTAGCACGAAGCTGGAGTGTACACAACACCTCATCTACCATCACAGCAGCACTCAGGACATTACTGCCTCCAGGTCCAGAGAAATCAAGAGACTGAGTCATGGCCAGAAGGAAAGAAAGACAGCACAGAAAGACAGGTCCTGCTGCTTCCACCTCCTCACCTGTGTCACCAAACAGCTCCCTAAGGTATAGGACCATGGCCCTAAGAAGGAAGCAGAGTGCTACAAACTCAGGAGGAAATGCTCTTTGTACATCCTTCACTCCACAAGGCATTATAGGATCCCTAGGGCAGTGAAATGTGTGCATGCACAAATACACCCTATGCATGTTTACGACATGAATGGACACACACACACACCACAGGCGCACATGCACACACAGGCGTGCGCATGGTCATTCTCTCTCTCCTTCAGGAAGCAGAGCCAACTCCCTTGAGGAAGAACTCCAAACAAAGAAGTTGGAAACCTGAAGGCTCTCAACAACAGAGTTCAAGTGAGGGAACCGGGCTGGGAGGGCTGGAATGGGCTCAAGCTGAAAGCTCACAAGGTATCTGTAGACCAACTTAAACCTACAGTGTTTCTCTGTAGCTCTTTCCCTTTGCTGACTCTCCTGGACCACAACAGAGCAGAATAGCCCAGGGTGGTAGCAGGTGTACCTGGGAAAAGAAATCTGGGGGGGGGGGAAACAAGCAGCAGAATGCCCTCTCGGGACCNCCCTGTAGTTTCAGAAGGTATTAAAGATGTCAAAGGGAAATGCTTCCTTCCAAATTCCCTCTAATCCCAACTGTGGCAGCACTCCTGGTCCTTGTGCTCCTGAGGGAGAAGAATTTCCATAGGGCACAGACAAAGCTAGCATTCAAGGGTTACTTCTAGCAAGCCAGGAAGTACAAGTGAGCTGAGACCGGCCAAAGTGAGGGCAGGGCTACGCCAGCAGCTCCTGGGCCACCAAGAAATCTTGCTCTATCAATTCTCCTCCCTTGGTCCTTCCCCACCCCACCCTCAGGGACCCAAGATGAGCTCTCTCTCCCCCTCCCCTCACCCCCTAAATACGTAGAGGCCTAGAAGTTGTCCTAACCGCAGTTTCAGCCTGTTACCATCTAATGACATTAGTTGTATGAATGTATATTAAAGTGTAGCTATCCATAACGTTGGGAAGTTTACTAGAGGAAAAGGCAACAGTGTCAGATGCTGGGGGAGGGTGGCTATGTGGGAACTGAAGTCTACTGAGACAGGCTTAATGTTTTTTATCCTCCCNAGTCCTGTCCTTTTTCTTATCTGGTTAGTTGTCTGTCCCGGTATCCCAGCTGTTAGCCTTCTTGTAAATATCTTCCCCAGTGTCCCGATCTCTCTGTTTTAACACTAGCATGTGCTTTAACCCTAACAGAAGAGACTGAGAAAAACAAAATTCCCTGGCTCCCTCCCAAGCCTGTCAGCAAAATGAATCAGGGCAGTGCCCTGCATTTTTAGCACCTGTCCCCACAGGAATTGGAGGCCAAAAGTCTTAAAGCAATTCTTTACCCCAGGCTTTAACAAGTGCACACCCTGGACATAGGTTCCCAAAGGAAGCTCTGGAANGTGTCTCCCCACAACATCATCTCAAAACATCCCGGATGGCTTGGGACACCAATGGTGAGTCACGGAGTAGTGCACAGCTGGAACCTGACCCTGCACAACAAATGGTGAATTCGTCCCCTATACGGCCCAGCTGAGCAGACACCTATGCCAGAGCACAGTCTCCCAGCCATCAGCAGAAGACTGAGCCTCCGCTCCTCCTAACCCTGGGTAAGCACGGGAACTTGCCTCACTGGAAAGGCAAGACAGAGCTCCTTGTGGGCACAGATGAGAGCATGCTGGTGGTTTGGGCACTGTCTATTTGGTGGGGAAAATCTAAGCATTTCACAGGCTGGGCTGGACCCGTGGCAACGGCACTGCTGGATTGACAGCACCCTCTGCTGACCAGATGGAGGCATAACACCCTCCTCTTAGCTGGAACACAGACATAGGAAGGCAGAGCCTCTCAATATGAAAGATGAAGAAACAGTACCCCTGTCCCAAGAGCAGCTCTTCAGAGAGCATACGAGCTGGACTCAAGGAAGAGGAGGTGCTGACCCCTACCAGCATGGTANGTAAGTGATATACCTCTGAGNATATCCCTAGCCCTNAAGGTTTTTTCCCTAAGTATTTGTCTGTGGCTTTTTATTACTCTTAGAGGTCCCCATGGTCATTGTTCTGACAGTTGTCGGGCCTGGAGGATAGTAACTATTTCCTTGAGGAGTGACTAGGCACTCTCACGTTGCAAAGGCTTAGGAGATGGTTCNCAGATGTGAGGAACAATGGCCAGCAGCCGCTGCTGCTAGAAAGCCCTGAGCAAAGCTCTTTCCCAGGCATATATGNATAGGAGNCATGGTGGCTGCCCTGGCCTGAGGATTACCAAGTGTCAGACCTGTGCTGTACCATCANTAGTGGTTCTCTCTCACTTAAACTTTGAAAAGACTCCGTGAAACTGAACCCCAGTGAGGTTAAACAGCTGCTCAAGATCACAGAGGCAACTAAGGAGGCAACTGAGATTCCAGGCCCCTTTTATATGCTATACTGCCCCTCCCAGGAAAAGACCTGCAGGTACACCTCTGCTAGACGGCATATAGCTCCTCCAGAGTCTNCCAGCACCCCGCTACAAAGCAGAGCTGTCGTCTTGCCCTTCTTTCGGCCATGCTTTCTCTCACATCACCCTCCACCCTCCACATGATCCATCCCACACTCATTAAGGAGCCTCCACGCCCAAGCCACAAACAGGTGACATGTAAGGACACACACTACAGGCCTAGGAGGGATGAGGCCCGGAACTCAAGGGAGCACTGGGCAGGGGACAGGAGAAGGGATGCCAGCACTCGGGCCTGAGTCATGGCCAGTGGTTCTGTCCTTCCTTGAGTATTTACTGAGTGCCAGGACTGGGAAGAAGGCTCTGAGCTATCCCCTGCCCTACACGGGTAAGCATCCCAATAACAGAGTCCACAAGAGAATTCGGAAGCTGATGATATTGCTTTGTGACTGCGCAGGGAATGATGAAGCAGGTGGGCAGGGACCAGCCTCATGCAGGGCCTGCTTCTCTGTGGACTACTCAGAGTTCCCCAATTCTCAGGAACAGCTGCCGTTTTCTCTTGACTCTTTTCTCCTCTCAGGAAAATGAATTTTAGCTTCACATAGACTGCTGGGCAATTGGAAAACATATCCAACGATGTATCCATTGGCTTTCATGGAGGCAGACACTGGAAGGATGGGGTACATGTCCCTAGAGCAGTCTATGACCCAAGCTGAGTTCAGAGCAAAACA
>LZPO01108208.1:2315-13082 GCA_001675575.1 Neotoma lepida | reverse complement strand
GAAAGTAGGGGGGATGGGGAGGAACTGGGGGGAAGTCAGGGGTGGTGTAGGATAGGGTAGGAATGGAGCTGGAAGTAAGGAAGGGAGGGGGTCGGATCCAAACACATTATATGCACGCATGAATATTGAATAAAATATATAATGAAAAAGAAAGCTGGCTGAGAACAAGCCAGAGGGAGCACGTCTGTAGGCATCATTCCTCCCTGGTTTCTGCTTCAGCTCCTGCTTACATTCCTACTGAAGCCTTCAGTGATGGACTGATTTATGATTAGTTTTAATGTCAACATGCCACAGCTTAGACTCCTCTGAGTAGAGAGCCTCACCTAGAGGATTGTTCTGACTGACCTGATGGATGTGGGAAGGCCCACCCTGATTGAGGCAGCAGCTCAAGCAAGGCCTTCCCCTTGTGCATGCTGTTGCTGCTGCTGCTGATTCTGTTGCTAATAGCAAAATCAGAACATCCAAGCTTTCATGATGTGTTAGGGTCCAACAGCTCTCTGGAACTTTCTAGGCTTTCAGCATCAAATTGGGGCTCCTGAGGTACCCCACCTTGTGGACTAAGTAACTACAGTTATCCCCCTACCCCACCCTCAAAGGAAAGACAGCTATTCTGGGGCTGTTCTGACTATCGAAGTAACCAGCCTCAAGGACTGAGAGCCAGGTTCTCAGCTTTGCAGCTGTGATTATGCTATAGTTATTTTAAAGGTCGCTACATACATACATACATACATACATACATGCACACATACATGCATACACACACATACATACATATATACATACTTACATATATACGTACATTCTTCCCCTTCGTTCTGTTTCTCTAGAGAACCTGACTAAAACAGACTGCAGTCTGAAAGCATAGGCTTAAATAAACACTTTGCATCTCCCACACCCCAAACAGCCTGGCTTGGCATGTCCTGAGACCCTGAAATTGAGACAGGAACATATGAAAAGATTATTATGCATCTGGGGACATTGAAATCCTAAGATTTCCTGAGTCAGCTGCTCCTTCATCCATTCCAGTGACATCGACCCCATGATGGGCACTTGTCTTGCAAGGCAGGGCTGGCTCTCCTCAGATCCTGTGCCTACTTCCTCTCTTTCCTTCTAAACCTCTATGCACATCCAAGGCCCATCAGTCCCTAAAATGTGAGATAATGACCAAGGAGAAGGTAAGTTACAAAAACTATGTTATTTTTAAATTTTATACAAGAAAAAACTTGGGGCAAGCATATAGAGAGGGAAATTAAGGGTGTGGGGAATAGAAGAAACATACCATTGAATTGGGTTGGGTTTATTCACACCTGTCTACTAAGAAGAAGTTCTGGACAGAGCACTATAGCTTTAAAGCAAAAAGGTGCCATTTGTGTGTGATTTGTGTGTTCTGTGCACGTTTCCCATGCGTGCATGCTTCCCATGCATGCTTGCTTCCCCACTGAGGGTTTAATTCTTGTACTTGGATTCTTGAAGAGTTATTTCCAATGCAGTGGTATACTAGTCCTGTGTCTATTCAGTGAGGCACAAATACTTTCTACTAGCTCGTAATCCTTCCTTTTTGATAGAGGACCTTGGTTATAAAATAGTATTTATTCCTGCAAGGTTACAGACGACCTTGCTCAGTCAGCCCAGAAAGGAGTGCTTGCAGAGATAAACCATTTCCCAAGATAATCTGTCCTGATTGATGCAGACAATTCCAGGAAAGAGAAACTTTCTGAGACCTGTAGCACACAGGGCTGCAACAATTTCGCTATTCTCAAGCCTCTCATCTCCCCCTAGAAAGGGTCAAAGCCAGCTTTTCCCCCTGGCAGGCCCCACAATTTCCCACAGGAGAGAGGCCATCCCTCTCTATGTAGGCTAATAAACACGGTCCTATCTGTTGAAGGTTGGACACCCGTCTCTTTTTGCCGCCTCAGGAATCTAAGATGTTTTGCCATGCTTATAGTGGTTTGATATATAAAAGTGTTCCTAGATTTTTGTAAGTAAAAGTATTGTCTCTAAATGGTATCAGGATTTGAATCCTAATAAATTTTTTCTCACACTAATTTTGTGAGGATGAGCATTATGTTTAAAAGTTTAAAATCACTGTGCTTAGGAGAACTATAAAACAAAAATGCCTCAAACCTGTAAGCCTCACTGCCCAAGGACAGATAACTTCCTTGAATGCTGGGGCTGCTGTTCTTGTAATTGCCTGGTTTTGTACAATCCACATGCTTTCACTTCTGTGAACAAGCTTGCTTGCCCCTGACTACATGTAGGCAGGAAATATGTCAGGATGCATGCTTGTCTCTGATTTTACAAAGGCAGGAAGTATGTAGCCTTGTGAGTTTTGCCTTTACAAACCCCTAACTAGGAAATTAGTGACTGCATCTTGAGAGTGCTCTTGGAGGTGGTCCTGGCACCAGTATCTGAATAAGGCCTCTTCTTTGATAAAATTTATTCATGGTCAGATAGTGAACTTCTAAATGACCCCAGACCCGTAACAGATTTATATAAGAATTTATCTGTGATTTGTTCTAGACATGTGTAGATACCGTTTGGCTCTTCAGTCCTTTGGCAGTTAAGAACAACAGTTATCCTGTCCATCAGTTCTTTCTTATCTCAATAATAACACATTAAAGATCAATCCCATGACTGGGGATGTGGTAGAATACTTGCATAACAATACCAAAATCCTGGATTTAACCCCCAGAACTGCATAAACTGGGCATAGTGGTGTACGCCTATAATCCCAGCACTCAAAAGGCAGAGGCAGGAAGATCAGAAGTTCAAGGTCATTCTCAGCCTGGAATACAAGAGACTCTGTCTCAAAAAAAAAATGAACGTGTCAATGGAATAGAATAGCATTTATTGCTATAAACTCTTAGGACCACAAACACTTGGTAATAAAATCCCTGCCTTCATCATCATGTCAGTCTTGGTCTTGACTGGTGTCNCCTTCATATCTGGGGACCAGCTGACCTACACTGGCTTCTTACACAGTTCTAATCTGAGCAGTTACAGCAGTGCAGTTCTGCTGTAACATGTGTTAGTAATCTCCCAGCAGGCTACTATGGGCACATTCTCACAGAAGTGACAGAAGACCAGTAGAGCCACCCCTAAAGCGGGATTCATTTCAAGCCTTTACCTGTGTAACATCTACTGACAAGCCTCATGCACCCTAGCAAAGCAGGAAGGCTCTAGGAAGCTATGTGAGAGTTTGACTACAAGAAAGAGTAAGGGATGGAGGGCACCTTTGCAATACATCAAGCACATCACATTAGGCTTCTTTTTATCTTAGACTTCTGTGAGAATTTTCACGGCTATCTCTATTTCTTCATCTGCCCTCTTAACCAGTTCTCTACAATTTGGCTTCCTTTCCTGGTTTTTCTACCCAGATCAGTTTTCAACATGCTTGTCATTGGTTCTAAACCAACACCCAACATATAGTAGGTTACTTATATTTTATATCACTAATATGGTAATTGAGCATAAAGCTAAGACATGTTATAATGTTCTGTTAAAAGGTCGTGTTTATGCTGCTATCTTCTTGTTGCCTCCCCAGATCCACTTCTCACTGTTTTCTCCATGTTTTCTTCCACTACATGGGACACATCACTGGAATCCTGGGCCTTATGGCTTTTAGAAGGCTTCCACCTGCAGAGACCCTGGGCTGGAGGTTGGAAGGCAGAAGGACAATGAGATGAAAGTGTTTGTTCTATGTCCATGGAGTCAACTGGGGCTCTCATGCGTGTTATGTCTCCTTTAACTTCAACGTGTCCTGCATTGTGGGACTTTTCTTTCCTGATTATGGTAGGTTCTTCTCCCCTTTTAATCTTCAAGCCTATGATGGTGCAATGTTAGTATTTGTTACTAACCTGACTGAAGCAATCGTCCCCTCTTATAACAGGATTGACCATAATAGGGCCAGCTGTTATTTTTGTTGTTTTTTCCATGGGCCACTTTGCTAAGACCTCTACCTCACCATCCTATGTTAACTCATGTCTGGCTTCAATCAGGCTCTCAGGAAGTATGTCCAGGCTGGTAGCCAGTCAGGGTCCTACTCAGCCACAAGAAGGAACTGTTTTTGCTATTTTCAGTCAAACAGACCCCTGACACAGCAAACAGACCCCTGTCACCGCAACCACATGACCACATATCATGAGCCAATCATAAAATAATTCCTGTACCAGTAAAGGTCTATGCCCAATCACTTCAAAGTACACTTAACCACAGCTGGAATTCCCCTAACCCTGCTTAAAAGGAGCCTGCGAGCTTCTCTTGGGGTCTCCATTTTGTCACTTTGTCAGATGGTTTGACCCCTGCATGCTGGAATTTTTGCTCTCAAAAATTAAACACTCTTGTTGATTGCATACGTGTCTGGTGGTCTTTTATGGGACTTCCCGTGGACCCTAACAGTGACAGAATTAGAGTCACCTGGGAAATGAGGCTCTGGGCATGCCTTTGAGGAATTGTCTTGCTAGGTTAACTGGTTAAGAAGACTCATCTTAACTGTGGGTGGGACCATTTCCTGAACAGGGGATCCTGGGATGTATACAGTAGAGAAAGTAAACTGAGCATCAAATTTGCATTTGTTACTGATTCCTGACTTTCAATGCAATGTGACTGCCCGTCTTCAGCCCCCGCCCCTGTTGATTTCTCTACAATGGTAGGCTGTAACCCTGAACAATATACTCTAATAAATTCTTTCTCAATCAAGTCGCTTTTGTCAGGGTATTCTCTCACAGCAACAGGAAAAGAAATTGAGAACAATGATGACATCTAGGCACTAATTACCCCGGGTTTTCGCTCTAACAATACAGTCTTCCTACACACTGCCACATCTATGAAAACAGCCTCTTTACAAATAAATCTTCCTATGATTATTTGTTTCCTATTAAAACCCCAACTTACACAGTGTGATGTCATTCACTGACACCCCTCTAGCATATCCATTTATATTTAAACTTGAATGTTATTCCTTTTAGACATCTAATCAAATCCAATAAGGTACACAGAAGCAGAAGTGAGAAAAACGGAGAGAGTCCCTAATCATTACTCTTAGAGAGACTAGAAATTGAATGTCCTGACAGTAAACAAACATAACCATGTCAAACTGCAAGTAGGACTCCCTGTGAGAAGTATGTAGTTCTCTGAAGCCTGTGAATCATAGTGCTAGCATTTGCATCTGTCCACACTTGGCTACACCTATCGCTACTGCTCTGGCAACAGCATGAGCAAGAGGGATCCTGACATACACTGTAGAGCCTTTGAGCTGGATAGGGCTCTTGAGCTTGCCGTCTCACCAACAAGCCTCTCCAGGATTGCTTCTGTCACTCAGGGAAACACTCGATGACTCTGAGAAGTAGAAGAATGAGGGATCTTAGAAAAACTGCCCCTTATATTTAGCAAACAAGATACAAAGACATTGAAACGTGAAGGTTCAATGAATTTTTTTTTCAAGGCAGGGTTTCTCTGTGTAGCTTTGGCTGTCCTGGTATGCACTCTGTAGACCAGGCTGGCTGCAGACTCACAGAAATCCACCTGCCTCTGCCTCCCAAGTGCTGAGATTAAAGGCATGTATCAGCATCTCCCTGAAGGTTCGATAAAAATTTAATCAGTATCATCCCAGCTAAAGACACACAGACAGCATTTACAGGACTGTCACCAGATTGACTCTGCTGATCACTCCCAGGTCTCCCTGATTCTCTCATCTTTCTGATTCATCTTTCTTCTATACTATTTTTTCTGCCTGGCCCTTAGATACCAGCATCTCCCAATATTCTATTCTTGGCCATCATCCATCTCTTTCTCCACATTTTCATAAACAAACACCACTTGGTTCATGGCTGAGCCTGAGGCTCCATCTGCTCTTTCTCTGTAGCATACTGAATTAGTAAAAAGAGTTTGGAAAACCCCGGGGCCAAACAAGGAACACAGTGAATCCAGGAGAAATCCTGGTGAATAGAGATACTGAACCCCAGGAAAGATGATTACAGCCCACGGTGCTATGCCTGTTTTCCCAGTACTCCAAGGAGCAGAGGAGAGCTGAGCAAGGGAGCTGGGTCTTCTTTCCCCTGGTGACAGGAAAGATGACCGAAAACCTTCTGCTGCTACAATTGCTATCATAAGGGGGTGAAGATGCTACTGCAGAAGTCTATAGTTCAGGTCTTTGCTACTAAAGACCATGTCTTAGAAAATAACTGGATAGGACACTGTACTCTCAAAAAATAAATCAAAATCACAAATTTTTAAGATGGATGAGAATGTTAAAGCAAACCATGATTAATGAATATGTGGAGACTCATTTGTGTGGATTTATATTCATAGAGACCATTTTATACACGTTTAGCTACATATTGAGAATATGCATCTGAGAATGTATAATATAAGAGTTAGGAATTCCTGTGGACGGAGAGATGATGCCACAATTAAGAGGACTTGCTGCAGGAGAGTTGACCCCACCCCCCACGGGAGAGCTGGCCCCCACACTCAGGAGAGATGGTCCCACCCCACACCATGGGTTGATCCCTATGGCCCGAGCCTAGGAGACCTGGCTCCACACTTTGCCTGAGGGGGGTGGTCCCAGTGGCCCTGACTGACCAACTCAGCCACCACCCAGAGCCACATCCTGGGCCTTGGATTGGCGCAACTAACATCTACCCCATTTATCACTTGCAGAAGTGCATGAAGGGACTGGTCCTGCAGAATGAACCACAGGATCTCCATGACTCAGAACAACAGCAGGATATCCAAGAGGAGTTTCTGTGAGGGTCCAGTGATGATGGTGTGCCAGAGTCCTTAGACCAGGACAATGATTCATTGCAATGAACATTTTTTGGGTGGGGCTGATTGGACAAAAGGGTGTACTGTGACACACTGAAGTTCCCAATACCACTAGGATGAATGAAGAAGTGTTGGAAAGACAGGGGAGCAAGGTGGGGTTTTTTGTGTATGTATTTTGTTTTGTTTTTAATTGGTTTTGGTGGGGGCTTCTTTGGGGGGGATGCCGCAGGGGTGAGAGGAGAATATAGAGAGACTGGGCGGTGAGCAGTATTGGGGTACATGATGTGAAATTCTCAAAGAATAAATAACGAATTATGTTTAAAAGAGAGAGAGAGAGTATTTGCTACTCTTGCAGAGGAGGACCCAGGTTCAGTTCCCAGCACCCCATGGCAGCTCACAACCTCCTGTAACTCCAGTTCTGGGAGATCTGAAGCTTTCTCCTAACCTCCACAGACATGAGGCACACATGTGGTGCATTTTCACATGTACAGTCGAAATGCTCATGAACAAAAAATAGAAAATAAATAAATCGTTAAAAAAATAATTTTGAAATAAGAAATACCCTGATACACAGGTTTCATTCCAATAATAGCTTAAAACAAATACACTACACTCTCACCAAAGCTGGGATTAAGATGGAGAGGTAAAAACATGTCCAAAGGTATAATTCAGGTGAAGAAGGACAAAAGAGCATCAAATTCCAGGTAGAAGGAGCAGTGAGCCAGTAGTGTCCTGGTAGAGGAAGAGTTGGCGTCTGTTGTCATCTAATAGTGGCAAAGGACATATGGTACTGACTGAGTGCTTGGAAATGAAACATAATCATTATTGGAATGAAAATGATGGTTAAGCTCCCAAATTTAATAAGGAAGTAAACAAGCAATAAATACCAATTGAAATAAACACAACCCAGAAAAAAAATATAAAAAGAAAAAAATCTAGAAACTTTAAAATAAAGTGAAATAAAAACACAAAGCAATATTAAGCACTGTGCAAGGGATGACAGTTTACTCAGGGTGATCTGAGTCGCCCTCTGCAAAATAGACACTACCACATTGAATTTCTTCATGTTAAGAAGAAAGGCAATGTTGAGCTTATGACCCACACTCGTAATCTCAGTACTAGAAACACTGAAGCAGGGGGATCATGAGTTCCAGGACAGGCTGTACTACATAACAAGATCCTATCTTTTAAAAACACAAAACAGCCCTGGAGAGATAGCTCTGCACTTAGGAGCACTTGTTGCTCTTGCAGAACACCCAGGTTCAGTTCCCAGCACCCATCTTACAGCTTACAACACCCAGCTTACCACCATCTGAACTGAAGATCCAGGGGATCTGATGCCTTCTTCTGATTTCCACAGGCTCCTGAGTACATATGGTGCACATATATACACTCAAGCACATGCATGCATTAGGTAGGTAGGTAGATAGATAGATAGATAGATAGATAGATAGATAGATAGAGGAATAGATGATAGATAGATAGATAGATAGATAGATAGATAGATAGATAGATAGATAGATAGATATAGAGGAATAGGTAGATAGATAATAGATAGATAGATAGATAGATAGATAGATAGATAGATAGATAGATAGATAGATAGATAGATAGATATTTTAAAAACACAAAGCAACCAAACAAAAGCATACTTCAGAGACAAAGATTAGAGGCTTCCAGTGTTGATAACAAGCCAGCGACATTATTTAAAAGCCTCTGGAGTCTGAAGGCTGGGTGAGCTATAACAGACTTCTAAATGCAGAGCCGAGTTTGTTAATTGCTGTTAACCAAAAATAAAGAGGGAGCTGATGGTGCAATCTATCTGAGCAGAGGGAGACAGCAGGAGAAGGAGGAAGGTCCGAGCTTGTAAAGGAAGATCTTTGGATTTGGCACCTGGAGCAAGGTGTTAAACACATAGGCTTGTACAAGGCAGACTATTGGTCCTGATAGACCACTATTAGGATCACATCCTAATAGAAAGGAACGACACAGGGAGACAAGGATGTTTCTTTTGCTTAGCTTTGATCACACCTCCAAGCTTATGTCTTTTTTTACATTTCTCTATAGGTGAATGTTTTATCCAGTCCTGCCCGGCTCCCTCAATCCTGCAGCCACTCTGACCCAAATAAACACACAGAGGCGTATATTATTTATAACTGTACGGTCTATGGCAGGCCTCTCGCTAACTAGCTCTTACATCTTAAATTAAACCATTTCTATAAATCTGTGTTGCCACGTGTTCCATGGCTTTACCTGTGTGTCATTACATGTTGCTCTTTGGATGGCAGGAAGCTCTGCTTTCTTCTCCTCTCTCCTAGTTAGAATGTTCTGCCTAACTTTATTCTGCCTCATCATTGGCCAAACAGCTTTATTTATCAAACAATCAGAGCAACACATATTCACAGCATACAGAACAATATCACCATCATTTCTCCCTTAAATTCTGTTTACCTATTTTTTCCAGTGTTTGTTGTCTTCACTATTACAAAGTTACCTCATTTGTGTGTGTGCTGTTGTTGCTGTGTTAGTTTTTGAGATAGCATCTTACTTTGTAGCCCAGGCTAGCCTGGAACTAGTGATCATTTTCCTTAGCCTCCCTAGTGATGGAAATGAAGGCATGTACCACCATGCTCAGCTAAGTTTACCTTTTAAAATACCAGTTTTTAAGCTGAATATGGTGACACATGCTTGTAATCCAAGCAATGGAGAGGTAGAGTCAGGCTGATCCCTGGGGTTTGCTGGTCATCCAGACTACTCTGTGTTGAGAGTCTCAGGCTAGTGAGAGACCCTGAGGAATGATACCAAGGTTGTCCTCTGACCTCAACATGCTTACTCACACACAGACACCTGCATACACATGAGTACAAACAAACATACATGCATACACAGGAAAAATAAAGAAAGCAACTGGTCTGTTGCTAATATAAACACTACCTGTCTTGGACTCAGCAAACTTGCCTTGGTCTCTTACTTATTTCTAATAGTTCATTATAGATTCTGTCCTTATGAGTATTAACTGTCAATTTGACACAGCCTAGAGTCCTCTGAGAGCAGAACCTCAACTGAGGAATTGCTCAGATCAGATTGGCCAGTGGGTATGTCTGTGGGAGATTATCTTGATTGCTAATTGATGTAGGAGAGCTCAGCCCACCACGGGTGGTACCATTCCTGGTCAAGTGGTCCTGGGATATACAAGAAAGTCAGCTAAGCATGAGCCAATGAGTGAGCCAGTGAGCATTGTTCCTCAATGGTTCCTGCTGTACTTCCTAGCTATGAAGTGAGTGCCTCAGCCAGAGGCTGTTGTGGTTTGAATGAGAAATGCCCCCCTATAGTCTCAGGGATTTAAACATGTGCTCCCCAATTGATGACACTATTTGGGGAGGTTTAGGAAGTATGGCTTTCTCAGAGGAAGTGTGTCACTGGGGGGTGGGCTGTGAGCACTAAAGCCTCATACTCTTCCAGTTGATTCTCTCCATTTCACACCTGTCATTCAATATGTGAACTCTCGGGCTCCTGTTCCAGCCACCTTGCCTGCTGGTTATTGTAATGCCTCCCTACGTGATGGACTCTTATCCCTCTTATTGAACCATAAGCTCAAACAAACTCTTCCTTCTATAATTTGCTTTAGATCATGGTATTTTATCACAGCAACGGAAAAGTAACTAATACAGAGGTGATTCTGTTTGGATAATACGCATGCCTCCCTTCAGTTCCTATCTTGATGTCCCTCGATGATATTCTTGTGACCTGGAAGTGTAACACAAATAATCCTTTCTTCTCATAAATTGCTTTTGGTCATGGTGTTTCTCACAGCAACAAAAAGTTAATTAGAGAAGATCTTGGAGATTTTTTATGTTGATATTCATATTATTTGAAGATAATGAAAGTTTTGTTTTACTTTCCAAAGCTCAAATCTTCCCTTTGGTGAATGTTAACTATGAACATTAACTACACCCATTAGATTTTCAGTACAATATTTCATGACGGAGTTGATGTCTTTTT
>LZPO01108207.1:60283-96804 GCA_001675575.1 Neotoma lepida | reverse complement strand
CCTGTCTCTGCCTCCCAAGTGCTGGGATTAAAGGCGTGTGCCATCACTTACAGGTTCTTTATAATGTCTAAGCAAGAGCCAGCCACATGTTGATTTCAAATCTCATGCTGGTCGCTCAGATGCCATTTCACAATCACTTGGTCACTTCCAGCTGCCTTTCTGGCTAAGGGCTTTGGTTGCTTCAGTAGACAGTCTACATGACCCCTTCCCAAANGGATTACTTGGAGAATTGACCCAAGGCCCTTGAGAACTTTGATTCACAGACTCTGAGCAAGCCAGCAATGACCTTGTCTCCCTAGCCCATTTAATTTCTATGGGCTTCGGGGAATTGGGGTGGGGCTTAAGTATATAAGAGCCCCTCCCCATTGTGAAGCCGACTAACACATGGTCAGTCCTGTCTCCACCCTCTAGACTTCCAGTTTGTCCTTCTCTCTCTACTCTCGCTCTTCATGCATGGGTCATTCTAGAAAAAGAGATGTCCACCTGCCAGATAAGCTGACAAGTACTGCTCAGAGTCTGAGAAGAAACCTACTTGACCCCTGACCCCACACATACACACAGGGTTTCATGTAGTCCAGGCTGGCCTCAAACTGATTATGTTAACCAAGGATCAACTTGAATTCCTTGGTCTGTCTGTCTTTACCTCCTGAGTGCTGGAACTACAGGCATGTATCACCATGGCCAGTTGATGAGTTCTGGGAATTGAACCCAGATCTTTCATGTATGCTAGGCAGGCGTTCCGCCAATTGAGCTCCATCCCCCGCTCATGCATTTCTTATGCACATCTGTGTCTGGAGACAGATTTGAATAGAATACTCTCTTTGTGCTCGGAAGTAGCGATGAGTGTTCATCCCAGGCCACTCGAACCAGTGCAGCAATGGGTGGAGAAGTTAAGCAGGGTGGGGGTACACCTCCCAGGAGACAGTCCNTCTCTAGGCTTCCAGAATTCAGTGTAGAGGGGAGGAGACTCCCATGATTAGAGGGTTAGTATGGGAGCCTAGTCTCTAGCTGCCTCTTTGCCTCTTGCTTTGGTCAATGAGTAGAAGCTGCCTGCTGGAGCTCCTAGTTCTGTTAGAGCCCAAACAAAACAGCTCGCAGCTACTCAGCACTCAGTGGAGACCTCCTGGGAGACATTTCACCCTGGATGCTGGTAAGAGCTCTTGGTTGTAGGAATGTATATGCTGTGATTTTGCTACTTACTGACTTAACAGTCCACTTCCCCCTGCTGCTACCTCCCTCNGCAGTTAACTAACCAGCCTCCCTACTAGCAATCAGCATCTCCTTTCCTGGGTCAAATGGATAATGAGAGGCCCGGCTGCCTGGCTTCCTCTATAAACTAGAGTGTTTACCTTGAGAGGCAGCAGAGGTTCAGTACATGGGGCAGCCTGGGGTGAGGAGGAATCAGTACTATGCTTAGAGACAGAACATCAGATTCAAACCACGCTATGAAGTGAAAATAAGAATTCCCCCAAGCTTTCTGTAGGAATCAAATAAGCTAGCATACATCAGCTTCCTGGCCCCCAACAGATATTGTGCAGCACCTAAGGGCAACAAACACATCGGATCTCATGGCAAAACACAGGCAGTGGACCTGATTGATCCAATGGNTGGGAAATGTGGTGGTGGTGGGCGAGGACTTAGGTCCCCGTATCTCTCTATCAAATCTGTTTCCTTTTGAGGTAAGTGCCTATAGTAAAAAGTGAAAGCATGCACGGCTCATGTCAGGAAGGGTGGCAGGGCCTTGCGTGATGGTCTGCACCTCTTGTTTGAGGTCCAGAAACAGTCGATGCATGCCTTGTGCTGGAAATCTCTGTGTCTTCCAGGCCCTCTTGTCTGGCAAGAGCTTTGAGTTTTAGTGGTAGAAAAATAGTCGGGCAAGGATTTGCAAAAGGGAAAATCAAGTGGGCTCAGTCGGTGGCTTTCTAAGATANCTGTAAGCCCATGAGACTTGCAGGTGGCGATGGTCCTCTGAATCCCGGTCTTGTCATTTCCATGTCCTTCCTCCTGCTCCTCCGGTCAGCCTGGTCAGTCTCCGGAAGGTTAGACAGTGTTGTTCTGGGGAGGCCCAAGCGGCATCAGTGAGTGAGCCTCAATGCCCTAAGCTGATGGCAGCTCACAAAGGTCACACAGAGACTTAACAGGTGGTGGAAAGCATTGCAAAGCAAATTCATTTCTCCCAGCTTTCCTACCCTCTGACTGAATAGTCATCAAACTTATGTAAAATAGAGATTTACTGCAGAGTCCAGGCTAGCCCCAGACTCAGTGCATGTCTACCATGTACCACCATGCTGGCTTGTGTTTTCATTNGAAGGTACTGGGGGGAAAAAAAAAGACCAGTTTCATCTAGGGAAGTGATTTTCTAAGCTTATGGGACTAGCAGAATAGGATTGGAACCTAGTGGTGTGTGCTTTTTCTGTGACTGGCTGGAGACCAGATGCTGGGTTTGGGTTTGGGGCAGGCGGATATCTGAGGCCTGGTGAGTGGTTTGTGGGGCTTCTGCTTGCCTTGTACTCCCACCCCCAGCCCAGTGCAGCCACGAACATCTCGTGCTGGAAATCTCTGCAGGATGTTCTTTCCAGAAGCCCTGGAATCTTCCAAGCCCTCTGGTTTGGCTGGAGTGTTGGATCGTAGGGGTAATGAAAATAGATAGGAGAGGATTTGCAAAAGGGAAAAGCAAGTGGGTTCATGATGTCACTCTGTGTTCACAGATGTTTCCTCCCTGGACCTCTTGGCCACAAATAAATGGGAAGTGGCTGTCAGTGACACCTCTCCCTGAGGAGTGCTAAGGTCCTAAGCCAGGCGTTGGCTGCTGCTGTGCGGTCTGACCACAGCTCATTTTGTAGTCTCGATGGTTATATTTAATGTTCATGTCAAGTTCAGGGTGGCCAGAGGGCTCTCTGTATTGAGACCTGGGAGGCTTGGTGTTCATTCCTAGTCTCCAGCCCTCAACTTCCCCATCTGTAAAATGGCAAGATGGAATCAAGTGATCATTAAAGTACTGCGTCCTGCTACCATGGTCTGCATCTGCGATGGATCCTTTAAGAGAAGATGGAGTGTTGAAGGCACAGGCTTTATCCCCAAGGTGGAAAATCTGCTACACAGCACAGCTCACTATCTACACAGCAAGAAATGACTCACACTTAAGTTGAGACTTTCCCCATTGTTACCTTCCTGAGGTAGATTTATCTCTCAGTGCCTGGAGGCTAAGTGGGTGGTGTCTTCCCTTGCATGCCNGCGACAAGCCTTCCTGTTTCTGTCATACATGAGATGTTAGCACACTTGCTTGAGTATGTCTGTGACTGCAAAGTTTTGGGAAAGAGGGGGTCCCATTTGCAGCTTGTTAAACAGAAACAACACATACATGTATTTATATGCAATATAATATAACTTTTAATATGTTTAAGGATGACCTTGAATTCATGATTCTTTTGCCTCTACCTCCTGAGTGCTGGATTCCAGGTGTGTGCCGCCATATGCTGTCTAAGCGGTGCTGGAGTTCCAACTCCGTGCTGGCTAGGCAGGTGCTCTACCAATTGAGCCACAATCCCAGCCCCGTTCATTCTTTTGTTTGTTCCTTGTCTTTTTTGAGACAACAGGGCTTCGGAACTCACAGTGTAGCTGAAGATGACTCTGGGCTTCTTCTAATCTTCCTGTCTCTACCTCCTGAGTCCTCCCAGACACGAGCCACATTGCCCAGTTCCAAATTTCGTATTCTGATATCAGCACTTTTCCACCGTTCCACTGANATGGATTTGAGTGAGCAGGTTCCTGTTGTGAGCCCCAACTCACCCGTTTCCATCTTTGGGTCANCCCTTTGATCTCAGCTGTGTTTTTCCATTCCAACTTTCTGTTCCTCTTTCAGAGGTCATGACTTCTGAGTTTCCCGAGATTCTTCCAAATTATTTTCTGAGATGTGTTCTTCCTTTAAGCGCTCAGCTTGGCATTTCCTCATCCAGCATTACTTCTCCCGCCGTCCCAGCCTCCTTTCTTCTCATTCTTTTACCAGGCAAATCCTGTGCTAGCATGCAGCACACCTGTGCCATGTACCTCCATATGGAACATGTGGACTCCTGTTGACCTCTGCACCTTTTTCCACTTGCAGGAAGGTTGTCTGCTTTTCTAGTGACTAACTTCTTGGTTTCCATAACACACACACACACACACACACACACACACACACACACACACACATACACACCTCTGTCCAGTTCCCAATTTCAATTTCACAGCAGCTTTCATAACAGGTAAGCAACCTGCCCGAGCTCCTCGAATCTCCCCGTGCTCTGTGCTCCCCAGTTTCCTGGGAACTTCTAGGCTTCAATGATGGGTGCAGTACCACTTAGGTCCTTGATACATGTGTGCCCAGAGGGCTGACAACTGGGGCATCAGATCACTGCCAATCTGGTCCCTCAAGTTAAAGACAGGGACTGGTGAAGGCATGGCATGCATCTCGACTCAGGGGGCGAGTGATGAAGGGGCAAAGGCTGTTTCCCTTCCGCAGCCCATCCTTGCTCTGGAAGACTTCTTTCTCNGCTCTTCTGCTGACCTCGTGCTTCCTGAGCGGGTTCTCCAANTGTCTTTGTCTCTTCCAAGATTGAGTAAGTGTTTCCTTCTTTCTTTTCTTCTTTTTGCTAACTCAATAGTGAGTCAGTGGCAAGTTGACTGGCTTCCCCNGAGCAGCTTCCAGCACCCTCATCATGGGCCTCACTCGCATTTCTTTTCACTACCCCTTCTACTTCCCCACAGTGATTCAGAACTATGTGTCTTCAGGGAATTCAAGTTCAGTTTTCTAGGATTACAAAAGCAACCTGAAACCATTTTCTAAATGCACCGGGGCTGCCTCTCTATGCAACCCGAGTGTTTCCTAACATGCACTGAGCTTACAATGAAGGATCCAGAAGGTAATTTGAGATCGTGTTGAGATGACAGCTTTTAAGTTGTCTTTATTTTCGTGTATAATAGAAAAAAATAAAACCACCAAATCATACCCATGATTTCTTAGATGTTATTACTTAGACCTAGCCTTAATTTAGGTTGGCTATTAGTTCAAAAATTTGGAGTAGGCCAGGGTTATGGCTCAGTAGTGGAGTACTTGCTTAGCATGTCCATACCCAGCACTGCTTCAAACAAAAATAAATAAACAACAGTGTTGCTATGGCACAGGGGTGTGACAGTTTGTAACAGCAGACTAAGAATGACTGAAGCTGGGAGACACTGAGCTGGGAAATCCTTTAGAATCGTAGGGACCTACCTCAGGCAGTCAGTCAGGCTTGGTCGTAGCCTCCTGTACCTACTGAGCCATCTCTCCAGCTATCAGAAGGTTCTTAAAACTGAACACCATTTCTGATGTGTTCACTCAGTACTGGGAATCTTCTGTGGTGTGGATGCATAGGACCTTCTATATGATGCATCCAGGAGCTTGGCTGCCTGTCCCTCAACCTCTGCCTCTGAACATCCTTAGGCCTGGAGCCTGCCACTTCTTGTGGCTGTGTTTTCTCTCTGTCCAAATGGCAGCTCATCTTAGTGTCTTCTCTTCTAGCTCAGGACTTACTAGCTCCTCCTGGACCTCAGATCAGTCAGTTCCTAGTCCATTGTCCTCTTTCCAAGATAAGTAGGAGTCAGGCTCTCTGGGTATCAGGGAGAGTTTTCTTAGACAAAAAAGATAAAGTATGACCTGCTGGAATCCCTTCCTTGTTTGATGTGTGAGACACTGTCAGAACTAGAATGCATTAAGTCCCCTGTGTCACCCTGAGCATTGGGCTCTGGATGAGGAGAGAGGAAGAAGGGATATGGACCTCNTTCTTGCCTCTAGAGTCTTCAAGAAGGGCTTGGGGGACAGTGTACACCAATAAAGGGGATAGGGGAGGAGGATTTGAGTTCAAAGAGCATAGGTCAGGAGAGGATTTGTTCTCCTGTGTCTCATGTTCAGCTCCCTGCATCTCTCCTTATGAACCCTGAATCCACCTATAAGATTGGGCCACTCTGTCTCCACATGCCACCAGCTCCACATGTCAAGGGCCAGAGTGACCTCCACTGCCCACGTGGAACACTGCAGGTGGACAACCTTCAAGTTCCGGCAACACACTTTGAACTTGCATCCAGAGCCAACAAACTCCACACCTCACCCCTAAGCTGGTTCCCATCCCAGCTTGGATCCCTGGGTTCTGGTTCTGGCTTTTCCTGTTCTCTTTGGAACCAACTTCACTTTCTCCCACTGCCCTCATCTCATTGGATGAGATGTTTTGTGCCTCTTACGTCATGTCCCTGGCACTCCGGTGAAGCCCTTCCTTTTTATCCCTGCTGTGGGGCAAAGTCTTTATCTTCTCAGAAACTTCCCTTCATCCTCCCAGCCCACAGGGATCCCGCCCTCCCTGCATTCTGAAAACACTTATTGTCTCCAGACTTAGCCTTTTGGCATGGCTACAGTCTGTCTTGAAGGCTGTTTCTCCCTTCCCCCAACCTCACCCCCGTTTGTGACTTATCTGTATCTTCCAAATTTTAAGAGTTGGGCACTACTAAAATAGTGCTTGCATCTTCCGTAGCATCAGGAAAGGATAATTAGTNACTATTAGCTGGCTGATTGATCATGTAACCCAGGGGCCACATGTGGGGAAGAGGATGCCTGAGACCCTGTACCCTGGAGACTGCAGGAGGGTGAATACTTTCTCCCTTCATGACTATGAAGCATTTAGGAAAAGTGAGTCATCACCATAGCCAGATGTTCCTTCTTATTAATTATCATTGTAACACAACCCGATTCATCCTGCAGAGGATGAGGGCCCACAGTAAAGTGGCCTATTTTGGTTGATAGTTTTCAACCCGACTGAAACAAAGAATAATATCTTGTGGGTCAGCCGTATCTGGCTCTATGGAAATGATTCCCAGTATTTTGCTTTTCAATCATGAGCTCCCTGCGGTCTCTCCTTTGTATCTGTGGCCCTGGATGTAGACATCTACCTGATTACAGATGCCAAATGGCGAGCTCATTAGTTTATTTCTCACAGCCAACCCTTAAGAAAAGAGGACCATTAATAAAACAAAACTCAAGTGGCTTCTCAAATGAAACTCAGAATCTATTACCCTGTTATGGATAACTATATTATCCCAGAGTCTTTCAGATTCTGAGAGATTAGCTTAGGGGAGTCNTGAAGAAGAAAGTCTTCAGGACTAATGTGTTCTGCTTAGCCCAGGTCAGAGCACATTTCCAGGTTTACAGTGGCCCAGAGAGGTATCTGGCCATGAGACNGCAGCNGCAGTGGATTTGCAGGGGCAGCCATTACTCTGNGTGGTCAGTGGTGTGCTGTTGCTTGTGGATGTATCTGCTTCTCCGTGTAACAGGGAGCCAAGATGGTGCTGATGACAGTTATTAGCTGAACAANCTTAAAACCGTGCCCTCTTTGCTAAGATCAAGAAGCCGTGGGCTATGACAGCCTCCATGGTCATAGGGATTCCACAAAGCTTGAAGAACTAGAAATTGTCCATCCAGGTCCAAATACAGTTGTGCTTTTAGCAACAGTGGGTGGGAGCCACTTCCAAGAACAGGGAAGCACCTTGGGCCTATGTGTGCACGTGTGCTGCAAAGCCGAGGGCTGGAGCTCCCCACCTACCTTTTTCCTAGACTTCCAGAGATTGCTGCCACTGGGNGCTCTGCCTCCAGGTAAGGCTCTCCTCTTAGTGGCTGATTTAAACCACTAGACAGCTGCAGACGTTTTTACTGTTGCCACTGGGTTTGTTTAGTTTTGTTGAATTTTTAAAATTACATTTATTGTTTTATTTTTTTTTTTCATTTGTTTGTTTTATAAAGGGAGACTCATGTGCCATGGTACTTGTAGAAGTCAAAAGACAACCTTTGGAGTCTGTTCCCTCTTTCTGCTCGTGATTGTGTCCCAGAGACTGAACTCAGGTCTTCAGGCTGGCAGTATTATTATTATTATTATTATTATTATTATTATTATTATTATTATTTATTGTTGTTGCTGTTGTTGTTGAGACATTGCTTGTCAGGTAGCTCAGGCTGGCCTAGAAACAATCTTCCTGCCTTAGCGTTCAAGTGTTGGGATTACAGGCATGTACCATGGTGCTCAGAGACCTGTGTTTCTAAGCTCTGGTGATCTCATGGCTCCGGTGACCTCCCTCCATCCTCAGCTCTGCTTCTCACTCCTTCTTGATCATAGGACCTGAACCTCTGCTCTTAGCACCTCCTCCCTATTACATCGGCCCTCGATGCTCCTGGCCACAGGGTCTACAGCACTGCACAGTTATCTTCTTCCTACTCTTCCTTTCTGCTCCATCTCCAGAGCCGCTGTGTTTGCCTCTAGTAAACAGAGATAACAACAGAATTTCTCCTTGGTTTCTTAAGATATTCAGTCATGGGGCTGGAGAGAATGGCTCAATGCTTAAGAGGGATGTTCTTCCAGAGGACATGGGTTCAATTCCCAACGCCCACGGGATAGCTCACAACTGTCTATAACTCCAAGATCTGACACACAGAGACATACAAGCACTGCATGCTTGTTTTATTTCCTCCCTCTGATCCCCACAACTATTTAGAAAGACACTAGAGTGTCTCTACTTAATATCTGGAAAAGAACTGAAACTTAACTGCCTTGCTTGAGATCCCAGAGTCCTGGAACAGCAGCAGCTGGACCCCAGTCTGACTCCACCCCTTGTTTACTTCTATATAAAGAACCAGTCAGGGATGCAGCTTCATGGCAGCATGCTTGTCTAGAATGCAGAAGGCCCTGAATTTGATCCTCAGCACAGAAAACACAATCAGTTGTTAAAATTCCAGAGTTTGTAATAGAGGGTGAACACAGAAATATATGATTTAAGTGCTAAATCTTCAACAGCTTCAGATTGCTTCTATTTATTTTTGTCTGTATGTGTGTGTATGTGTGTGTGTGTGTGTGTGTGTGTGTGTGTGCGCGCGCTCACGCATGAACACAGGCATCTGCACATGGCATGCCTGCAGAAGTCAGAGGACAAGCTCAGGTATGAGTTAAAATGGCATCTCCTGTCCATCATGCTACCATACCTCATGCTACCTAACCCGGAAGCTTCCAGGGATTCTGCTGCCTGTCTTCTATCCTGCCTAGAACCTCTGTGGTCATAGACATATCTACCTTGTGTATCTGTCTTTCTTGAGTTCTGGGGACCTAAAATGGGTTGTCATGCTAGCTCAACGAGCTTTCGCCCTACGGAGCTGACTCCCCAACTTCCAGAAAGCTTCTAAACAGAACATCAGATTCACTCGGGATCCAGATCCCTACCAAACCTATTTAGGTGGTAGATACGGTATTGTTCCTGGGTCCAGCCCTGTCTTCACTTACAGCCTCAGTAGTGGTGTGCATAGATTGAAGGCCAAGGCCAGAGAAGAGTTTCACACAATGGGCCTTTCTAGAAATTCTCCATTCTTTTCATGCTGGCTTTTATCAGGCCTTGGGTTCACACAGCTGGAGCCAGGGCCGTGGCCAGAGCCCTGACTTAGGTTTGGGAAGAAGTTGGCTGAAACTTCTCCCAGCAGGGATAAGGCAGGCCCAGGGAGTCCTGCCTAAAATTCAGTAGACAAAGGTGCCCTTGTTATCAGGCCTAGGGGTGGGAGTCATCTGGTCAGTGACACAGGCTTGGCCATTGTATGCTGTGACCTCAGCCAATTTTCCTTTTTNTTTTTTTTTTTTTAACTGAGAAAAGGAGGAGGGGGGAGAAGTTCTCTAGAAATTGTATCTGGAAAGGCCTGCATGAGTTGTTGATTTCCCAACAGGCACNGGAGCAGATTTGGGAGGAACTGTGCAATGTAGTGGGTTCTTTGTGAAAGAACAGTGATGAGAAAAGCCACAGGAACATCCCCCAGGGTGCCCCAGAGCTCTGGCCCTGGGGCAGCTGCTTGCTTCAGCCTCATTTTCCCCAGAGGGTACCATGCAGAACAAGCTGCCGGGAGCCTGATCTTGAGTCTGAGGCTTCAGANGAGCCCTGGGTGTCTTCTATAGCGGCTCCCCGTAAGGACCAACTGCTCACCCATGGTAAGAACCACTTCTGCAGAAGTATGCTTGACCTGCTCTTCCTGTGTATCCCGAAAATGCCTTCAATAGCACGGAGAGGATGTTCTAAAACCCCTGTGGGCCGTGGGTTCTACCTGCTGAGTCTGGAATGTCTGTGGACCCCGTGCCAGGAGGCACTGTTCATGTGCCCCAGACACGAGCAGAAAGAGGAGGTATGGGCCAAGTATGATAGGTTTGGGGGTGGGGCTGGGGTGGGGGTGGGGAGTTGTGTGGAAGATGGGAAGAAGGAGTGTTTGTTGAGGGGAGGCTCACCTGTGACAGGTAGTTGAAGGCATGTAATGGAGAAGAAAGCCGATGTGGATCTATTTATACTTCTTATAACGTTCTTCTTGTCACTTTTTTCTAAATATGAAGCATGACTTCTTCCTGCCCATCTGGCATCTCCCCNATGCCCCAGATTTACCAGGAAAGTTCTAAGGTGCAAGATCTGGGGAAGTACTATTAATCTCTGCATTACAGGAAGGTAAAGAGGGTGGGGTGGGCTTTGAGTGTCTCACTCCCCAGATGGCAGTTAGGCACTAGTGATGGCTAACTCAGCTTCCAGCTCGGCTGGTGCCTCCTTTCAGTTTGGTGGTGGAAGCTTTTCTCAGATATGGGGATAGAAAGCCTTGTTCTGCTGACCTTTGAGGACAGATGCTAGAGGTCCCCTTTCCTATGACCCACCCCTTAGCCTAGACATTGTGTGACCCATGCTGCTGAGGTTCTCTACAGCTATGAGGTCCAGTTCATATGGCAAACCTCCTCATTCTCTGCATGGAATCTTCCTGAGCCACTTCCTCCTTGGGCCACTAAGCATCCCTGATTGTAGTGTTCTTTCCCAGAAGCCTGAATTGGGACCAGAAGAGGGTGATAGTGCATGCTATCCAAGAGTGTCCTCTAACTGGGACTCTTGACCTCCCAAGACTATGCATAAGGGGGCTTTGTAATGATAAGCAGGTGTCTGAATGGTCCAGGAGGCCTTTGACCCACAGATCCAGCGCTGGGGCAAACCGGGGCTCTGCCTTTCTAGCTATGTCCCAAAGGACACTTGTGCTGCCAGTACAGAGGGTCATCCTTGGGGAGTTACTGCTGGAAGGACCACAGGCTAGATCATCATGTTATAGCNAAGTAAAGGTTATAACAGGATCAGACTGTGGGTTGATAGAGAAATCCTGCTGGGTCTGCTTGAGGGCTGAGGGGGAAGAGANGATTAGCAGAGAAGATGGGTACCAATGTGTNTGTGGAGAGCTAGGAAGAGCTCAAGGCAAGCTTGTGGCAATGTGGGACATGTGAGGCACAGGACCATTGTTGAAATGGACTGTGCATCTGGCATGTCATGAAGAGGAAACTGCATGTGCCCATTTCTTACCTGACAGGCCAGGATAGTTCTACTGGAGCCCATCTAGGGTGTGTGCTGATGAACTCTGACTTCTGGGTGCCACGTTGATGAGTACAGAGACAGAAGTCCAGGATACCTGGGGACAAACCAGATTGCAGAGCAGACAGAGCTGGGTCCTTGAGTGTGGCTTTCACAGGGAAGGGGTAGACACAGACAGGCCTCTTAGGACAGAGCTCAGTGTGGTGACAGATGCAGTCCTAAGAGGCTGGGCATGGGCAGCATTTAAGTAGAGGTCCGTGTTTCTGAGTCACATGTCTGTACATGAATATGACTTTTTTCCCTTCTACACAAATGGCACATCCTTAAAACAGATATGCTAGCATTTAGAATCATTGAGCATTAGATGATATCTACTCAAAATAAGCCCTCGCAGACCATCTGGTCCAACTTCCACATTTGAGAGATGAAGAAATCAAGCCCTCCCAACAGAGATGAGGCAGGTTGCTTCAGATCTCAAAGCAAGGCTGCTAGAGCTTCAGACATGGNCCCTGGAACACAGATCACATTCCGTGTGCCTCTTAACGTGTTGCTATGGTGTGGTGGTGTGTCCAGAATTTCCATGGCAAGGTCTTGGCAGTTACCACTTGTCTGGTTCTTATGTATCTCTAGCAGTGATTCTAAAANCACAGCCACGTGGGGTTGGTAAGATCACACACTCTTACTGACTCTAGAAACTGCCCGTTAGCTTTCATCTCCCTGCAAGTTAGTGTTTCCAAACCAATTAGGGGAGTCAGGCATCTTTGAAGAGAACGGCTGTGAGCACAGGCAGTTGGCACTGCAGAGTAACTAGAACGCGTCTCCATGGTGAGACTGGCTACTTCCGTTTTCTTTTGGTGCCTGTGGGCTGCTGCTGCCCACAAGAAATGACCACAGAGTCAGGCCAGCTGGATGGCAGCCACAGCTGGTAGGCAACGGCACCCACCTTTATTCCCTAATGAGGCACAGTTGGCTTGTTGTTAAAATGGCACCAACTCCCCGAAGAAGCCTTCTTTTGTCCCCAGAGTGTCTAAATGCAGGGACAGGGTAGTCCCTTGCCCTTGAAGTTCCTTTCCAGTGAGCAGCTATTAGCATGTGATGCTGGGCCTGTGACCAATGGAGAAGGCAGCTTTCAACTGTCCTCCTTACTTCTCAACAACTTCTTTGATTATGGTTATTATTAATGCATTTAAAAGATTTTATTATTTTTTTTTATTATGTGGATATGTGTGCAGGGGGTAGGGTGGGGATGTTATGTACACCTGAGCACAAAGTGCCTTCGAAGGCCAGAGGAGAATGTTGGATCCCCGTGAGCTAGAGTTACAGGTGGTTGTGAGCTGCTCGATGTGACTTCTGGGAANTGAATTTGGGTGCTCTGCAAAAGCAGTACGTGCTGTTAACCACTGCACCATCTCTGTAGCCTCCTATTTAATACATTAACTTTTTAAAAATTACATTTTATTTACTTTATGTGCATGTGTGCCTGTGTGTGTATGTGTGCGCACACACATGTGCCATGGCATGGGTGTAAAACAGAAGACAACTTGCAAGAGTCTATTCTGCTTTCTACTTTGAGAATCCCAGGGATGGAACTCAGGTTGTCAGGCTTGATTGGTGTCCTCTTTCGCCTGCTGAGCCATCTCTATAATTGACACATAATTGTCCATATTTATGGGACATAATGTTAACGATCATATCAGAGTGATTGGCCTATCCATCAACTCAGCTGAATAGCATTTCTCTGTGTGGGCAATGCTAAAAAGCCTCTCTGTCAGCTGTTTTGAAATATTCAATTAGTTGCTGTCGACCATAGCTGTTCTACTGTGCTCTGGTCCGTTAAAAGGCACCCCTTCTATCCAGCTGCACCCNGGACTCCCCTTAACATTGCTTGTCACCCTTCTCCCCTACACTCTTCCCAGGCTCTAGAACCTCCTTGTTTNCTACTTTGAAATCAAGTATATTTTTCATACACGTCTGACCTTTCTTTATCCATTTCGAGTGGAGGAGAGTGCTTAGGGCTGGCAGGGGTGGGTAGGTCTTGTATAGTGCCTATCTGTTCTTCCCTTAACACTAGTGTTGGTCAGGCTTGCTTGTCTAGGTTGTTACCTCCTTTTGCAAAGGGAAATTTGCCCAGGAATCACAACGATGAATTTTTTACCCTAGCAGGCAAACAGTCCCTAAAGTGTTCTTCAAAGTTACCATATAGGGCNGGAGACAGAAAATCTAGGATGTACTTTAAGGTCATTGACCTTCAAGAAGAGAAGTGTTAAACTCTAGCCCAGCCTTTTNTGTTAACAAAATGGGACATCTTTAGCACTGATTGGCCATTAACAGTGACAGAGGGGATGATAATCCCCAAGTGATCCTTTTCTGTGTGTAGACCCAGGGTGGTGGATTCAATCTCCTGTGTCTGGTACACTGCTCATGTGTTTTGTGTACAGTATTTGTGACATCACTTTACTTTATTGCCATCTCCAGTACTGTTTTGTTGGGATATTTTAGATTTGTTTTGAGCAGCAAGAGGAACTGAACCCAGGGCCTTGCAGGTGCTGGGCAGATGCACTGCCACAGAACTATACTTTCAGCTTACATATAGCATTTTTCTCTCACCAATTCCAAGTCAGATTTGGCTGAGGAAGCAGACAGATGTCAGATGTAGATATGAAAAGATCTGAAACTTTTTCTTCACAAGAGACCAAACAAATTTGAGGGTAACAATAATAAAAAATAATGTTTTGTGAACATCCATGTTCCTGGGTAGGAGGTCTCTGCTGCCTCTTTTGTGTATGTGGTTGTTGCTTTTGCAAGCTGAGCTGAAGTTCAAAGTGCCTTTAGAAGTCCTTAGTGTTTGCTTTGGACTCCATTGTGAAAGATTTTCTACTGGGTCCTAAAACCCCCATCTTAAGGGCTATGACCATCTCTATTTATAGACAAGGAAACAAAGCCACAGGAAGCACACACGTTGAATTCGTCTTGGAACACTGTCTCTTTATACCGGGACCATGGTGATTTCTGCTGATGCTCTGGTCATCTACAACTGGAGATGGGCNAGGAGAATGACCCAGCCTATTTGATGCTGCCGACTGTAGGAGAGATGAGAACAAGCCCATCTTCACAGGCTAGGATTTGGGAGTCTGCTAATAGCTGGTGTAGTGGTTTAGATGTGGTTTAGTGGGACCTACAAAGACTCATCTGATAGTGTATGTGGACATGTTGAAGGAAGGAACCTTGAAGAGATGGAAGATTGTTAGGTCATGGGGACAAATGCTTGACTCACTGAGCAAGTTAGTTCTTACCAAGACTGTTGCTATGAGCTGAGATGCTCTGCATTTGTTCCCTTCCGCATACTGCCCTTTCCTTTTCTGTTTCTCCATATGTTATGACTTAGTGCTGTATCCTCTGACCTCTAAAACTGTGGGTCAAATAAACCTCCTTTCTTCTATAAAAACCTCATCTCAAGGTATTTTGTCACATCAATACAAAATGGTACATAGAAGCATGCAGGCTTCCTCGGCTGAAATGCAGAAGCTGGACCAGGCTGCTAGGAGCAGACTGCCTTGCCTATTTAAATTGTTCTGAAGCATCAGGACCACACAGACATGAGGAGTAGGACCAAGCAGACAGCTTCCTCTGGGTCCCCCCCAGCAAAGTTTTCAAGATAGGGAAACAGTTCAATCCTATCTCTAGAGGAAGTTCTCTGTTTTCAGGGGTACTTGTTGTATGCCCCCGCTCAGATCCTATGCCTTCAAGTACCTGCTCAAACCTCTGGAAGAGGCAAAAGTAAATCTTACATCAATGGCAGAGTTGTGCCACGTGGTCATTCTGAGGTTCTGGTAGAAGAAGCATTAATAAAAAAGGCATCTTCTTTCATCTGCTGTTACCCTGTGTGGTAGCACTGGGCAAGTGGCAGCAGCAGAAAGGACTAGCCATCTCAGACAAGAGAAGTAGTCAGGCATTCCGGGCTTTCATTGCCCATTAATTGGCCTAGAACCTGTATTAATCGGCCCTTGCATAGTACATCTGCAGGTTCAATGACCTTAAAGACTAATGATCTCGGTGGCTTCTTGGTTAGAAACTGGAGGGGAACCTCATGCATGTGACCCGGTTCCACATCGAGACCAGCAAAAGGTGCTTATCAGATGTAGGCTCGCTGAGAGACCCAGCCCAGTAGATGGCCTCACCAGTCTTCCCTGAGGGCTTTTCTGAGGTTGGGGCAACCCAAACAGGAGTGGCAAATGAGGTGTTTAGAGAGCCCTGGCTTCCTGCTGGGTTTTCCCTCNGGCCCAGCTTGTCCAACCTCTGTGGACTCTTGGACTCAGAATCCCCTGTAGAAACTGGCTGTCCACCCTGTTGTTGGGATGCTTTGGTCTTCAGGAAAGAGACAACCAGACGCCAAATACCAGAGAGATGAAAGAGGGAGCCAACTGAGCAGTGTCTGGCTTTGCAGGAGGAAACTGGAGAATACAGAGGGTTGTTCAAGACAGGAGTGCACTGTGTAGCTTAACCATCCTCTTGGCTAGCTTTGAACTTATGATTCTCCTGCCTCAGCCATCCAAGTGCTAGGATTAGAGATGTGTACCACTTTGTCTCAGAAGGAGAAATTTTTTTTTTTTAAAAGAAAACCAGTTTAGTTAATTTTGTGTTGTTGTAACTGGGTTCTGAATAAAGAAAACAGAATGAGGTTTATCTAGCTCACAGTTTTGGAGGTCTGGAAGTACAGCACTGGCATTAGCTTCTGATAAGGCCTTATGCTAAATCATAATGTGAAGGATGTCATGTGGAGGATGAGTGTGTGTGTGTGTGTGTGTGTGTGTGTGTGTGTGTGTGTGTGACTGTGTGTGGCAGAGAGACAGATAGAGACAGAGTCAAAGACACAAAGAGAGTTGTCACACAATGAAAGAAGCAAGAAGAGCTGACTGAGAAAGCTGAGCTCTTTATAACCACCAATCCAATCCCAAGGTACCTAATCCAGTCCCAGGAGACAGGCATGGTGCCTCCCAAAGGCCTGATGGTCTCCTACTACACCCCACCTCTTAAAGGTCCCACCACCTTTCAGTATCATTCCCCTGGGGGCTGTGCTTCCAGAGGATGAAACTTTAGGGGACAAACCAGAGCAGATAGGAGGAAAGAACAAGAGCCTACTTCTGTCTCCACAGGGTTCTCATTTTGGTTTTCTCTTGCCTCTTGATATTTTCTGTTGTTCCTTAGACTGTTTGTCACTTGTTTTTCCCCCTCTATAGAAANAATAATTTGCAAATTTAATTGTGTAACAGAATTTATAATTATGCATATATTTAGTTAGTCTGTGAGTGTGTGTGTGTGTGTGTGTGTGTGTGTGTGTGTGTGTGTGTGTGTGTGTAGTGCAGTGCAGTGCATATGTATGGATGTGTTTGGGAGGTCAGAGGACCTATTTTCTGAGTTAGTTCTTGCCTTGCACCTTATTGAGGCAGGGTTTCTCTTGTCTTGGCCACAGAACTGCATACTCCAGGCTGACNGTTGCTTGGTGAGAGTTTCTGTTACTATGATAAAAATTCCATAACCACAAGCAGCTTGGGAGGAAAGGGTTTATTTCATGTTGTATTTCTTCTTCACAGTCCATCATCAAGAGAAGTCAGAGCAGAACTCCAGGCAGGAACCTGGAGGCAGGAGCTGATGCAGAGGTCGTGAGGGAGTGCTGCCTATTGGCTTGCTCCCCTTGGCTTGTTCAGCCTGCTCTCTTTTACAACTCAGGACCAGCAGCCTTGGGGTGACCCCACTCACAGTGAGATGGGCCCTCCCACATTGATCACTAATCAAGAAAATGCCCTGCAGGCCTGCCTATGAACAGTTTCACGAGGCATTTTCTCCATTAAGAGTCCTCCCCAGATCATTCTAACTTGGGTCAAGTTGCTATAAAACTGACCAACAGGCTGGTCCATGAGCTTTCGGGCAATTCTCCTGTCTCTGCCTCCCACCTTGTTATAGAAATGCTGGGATTACGGATGCATGNCACCACATCCAACTTTTTATGTGGCTCCTGAGATCAAANTTGTGTTGTCAAACTTTTGTGGCTAACACAGTAACTGAGCCATCTCCCTGGGCCTTCTTAGAAGTATGCCATATGCACGTGTGCTTACCTGTGCAAACACACGTAAAGGCCAGAGGCTGATATCCATCCAAGTGTCCTTATTCTGTTATTTCTCCACCTTGTCTTTAGGTCTTTAGGTCACTGATCGGCCANGTTGGCTGGCTAGCTAGCTCCTGGGATCTGCCTGTCTCCTCCAAGTGCTGAAATGACAGTCTGCAACAGCTCTTCTTGGCTTTGATGTGAGCTCTAGGGATCTGAACTCAGGTCCTTATGTTTGCACAGCATACATTTCACTCACTGAGCTGTCTCCCNAGCCCTAGTAACACGTTTCATCAGTTGCCTTCAGTGTTTAACCTAGGTCCCTTTCACTATGACTTCCTCTTTCTTCACCGTAGTTTCTTGTAAACTTTTGACATTGGAGAACATCTTCTAAGTACTCTGCGCCCACAAGTTCTAACACCTGATCATCGGGAATATTTGGGAGGGAAATTGTGCTTTTACCGAACATGTATAGAGTTTATCGCCATCATTTCCTAAGCAGTGTGTGTAACTATACCACATTTGCATTGTTTTCAGTGGCATGTTCTTAAGAAATACTTCGGGCAATTTTCGCTGATATTTTTCTTTGAGACAGGGTCTTGCTCTGTAGTTCTGGATGTCCTGGGACCTCTTTTGTAGTCCAAGCCTCAGACTCGTGGCACTACACCTGCCTCCACCTCCNAAGTACTAGGATTACAGGCATAAGTCACCATGCCTGGTGTAGTGGTTCATTAACATATGCAGGGGGATACATGTAGGTTATGGTATAAATGCTACGTAAAGTTAGACAAGAAGATCAGGCATCTAGGGATTTGGGTATCTGTGGGAGTTCTGAAATCAGTTCCCTATGGCTAGCGAAGGATAATTTACCCTTTGCTGTAGAGGAAACAGAAGTGATGTTCTGAGAGTCCTTTTATGTTGAAGACTATGTTTCTGTCACTTTTCCTCAAAAAAGAAAGCTTGGCTGCATGTAAGCTTCTAGCCCATAATATGCTAGAAGGCTCTTTTGTTTTTCTTTGACAAAAAGATTCCACATATAGCCCAGGCTGGCCTTGAACTCAAGCATCTTCCTCTCTCCCCGTCCCAGAGCACTGAGATTAACAAGTTTGTACCACAACACCCAACTAAAATCCATTCTGCTTGTGTTTTGTGGTTGCTGTTTTGTTTGTTTGAGACAGGGTCTTGCTATGTGGCTGAGGGCAGTCCTGAATGTGCAATTCTTCTGCCCCCACTTTGATGAAATGGCCGCCTCACATCTATTTGAAGTTCAGTTCCCAACATTCATTCATTCATTCATTCATTCATTCATTCATTCATTCAATGTTCTGGGCACTGTGCTGAGACTAAACTGTGAACAAGGGAAGTGTGTCATTGCCTTCCTGAATCTCATCTATAGTTTGTTTCTCTGAGTATATGGGGCTGTGATACTCTGGCCCCCTTCTCCTGGCCAAGTCTCTGGATTGCTGGCTTTTCAGAAGAACATGAAGTCACCACCAGAGTCCAGCCTATGCCTGTGAAACAGACACTTTCAGAATGCACTGTGCCACTGTCAGACATACCTTACTACCTCCATAGCCCTCTCCTGTGGTTTGCAATTTCTGAATAGATAGGGCTGGAGGAAGAGTAGTTTCACCAGCGAGACAAAGAGAAGATGCCCAGCATTCCTGTAGACCAAAACTTGAAGCTTATGACATCGTTGTGGGAGGCGGGGCCACCATGGGTAGCTAGCTCTGTGTGGGAGACCTCCTACCATGAACAGGTGTCCAGCAGAAAGAATAGCCCAGTCTAATTTTGTTTGAGAAAGGGTCTCAGTGTGTAGCCCAGGCTGGCCTTGAACTCCTGGCAGTCCACCTGCTTCAGTCTCCCAGGTACTGAGATTAAATCCAGGTGTGGCCAACACACCTGGCCCANTTGGGGCTTGATCTTCCTAGTGTTCCTTTGCCACTGTGACCCCTGCTGAGCGCAGAAATGGCAGTAGAGACCATTGTGTCTGGGATTACTCAGAGTGTGCTAGCAATAAACTAATTGCTAGAGCCAGAATCCTTCAAGCTGCTCCCAGCCACNTCCTGGCTACTTCTGGATGTCCAGCTGGCTACATGGTTGGGGAAGGNAGAATGTGCTGGCAAGTCCTTTGTGGAGGAGCCTTCAAGCAGTGCCAATCACAGCACTGGGCTCATTAGCAGTCATTGTCATGGCAACGGGTCTGCCAGAAAGTGGCTCGTTAGGCTGACAACTTCAGAGGTGTTATATATAGATCTGGGTGTGGGGGGGAGAGGGGGTGCAGAGCCCTGTGGATATGCCTTTCTTTAGAGCTCCCATTGCTGCTGGGTTTGGGGTGTGAGAAGACGAGGAACGGGGGGACCTTAAAACTCTCTGATCCGCTGCTAAATCGAGTGTCTGGCGGCCACCCGTGAGCACCTGCAGGTAGCGTTTGCTCACTGCTTCAGAAGGTAAGAGGGAGGTGCTCGTAGAAGCATCCCGCAGGTGGAGATGATGTCCCAGGATGAACTTGGATGTGAAGAGTGGAGGAGGCCCTGGGGAGCTTAGTAGAGGGGTCGGAACTTACTGGAGGTTGTAGTCTTTCTTAAAATAGTCTGTTGAAAGGGTTTTGGGTTCGGTGACAGGAGCCTTCTCTTTCATAAGTAACTGTACCACTCAGCAGCGCCGTTTTACAAATTTACAAAATTTACAAATTTACAAATTTTACAATTTATTGAAATTTTAGCTTTCCTCCTGGTTTCTGTTTCAGAGGCGATAGTTTCTCTCAGTTGCTACCACTGATGCTGTATCAGAGTAGCTCTGGAGTGTAGTGAGTGGAGGACTCAGGGCTCCAACTGCCTTGATCTGGTGGTGAAAGCCTGGCCCAGGAGTGTTCACACACCAGACGGTTTAGCATGTGCTGAGCCGATCACACTTGTTTTTTGGTTTTGGTATTGTGTGTTTTGTTTGGTTTCATTTTGCTTGTTTGTTTGTTGGATGATTGATTTTTAGATGTTTCCTTTGGGGTTTTGCTTACTTTAGACAGGGTCTCACTATGTAGCCTAGCCTGGCCTCAGACTCACCAGGTAGCCCAGGCTGACACTGAGCTGACGATCCTTCTGTCTCAACCTCCTGAATGCTGGGGTTACAGCATCTGGATGGGGCATTTCTTCTCAAGTTTTGGGTGATGTCCCTTTACTTGCTTGCTTGCTTGCTGTTTTCCAAGGGGGGTCAGTACCACGATTAGGAGGAATGGTTTTTTGATTGTGTTTAAAATAAGAAGATGGGAAAGTCAGCCGACAGCGGGGGAATGAACGTGACGCCTGGATGAGGGTGGTGATATTTTTGCGCATCTCCTGGGAAGGCATATGCTCCTTTGGAGACTGAGACAAGTAAGAGTTTCAGGCCTGAGCTGTCATTCCCCCTTGTGGGAGTCGTATCTCAGGTGGACAAGCNCTGACATGAACGGAGTGTGGGTTGCTGGCAGGAGATGGGCTAGAGGTAACTTGGCATTAGGTAACTAGACAGAATTTTCTAAAAGCAAGCTAATTTTAGTTGGTTGGTTTGATTGACTGATTGAGTGATGTTTCTATGTGTGCTGGGACTGAACCCAGGGCACACTAAATCTATGTTCTACCAATGAGCTATACCCTCAGNCAAAAAGCCATAGTTTAAAGTAGTTGGTTTAGCCATTTAATTATCTGTATAATATTGTGCACATTATTAAACCTCTGACTGTGACATTCCTTACTTAAAAAATAGAAATAAAAGCATCCTTAATACAGACATCTTGTAAAGATATATAAAGCACTTGACCCAGGACCTTGTGTACTAAAGACATTTAGGGGTAGGAGTCATTATAGATATATAGAAATCAGACCTGCACTCAGATCTTTCTGGAGAACCATACTAGACTAAGCCTCTTTTGGGTTTATTTTTTTCTGTTTGTTTCATTGCTATGGTGGAGATTGGACCCATGTCCATAAACATGCTAAGCAAGCCCCCTACCACTGAGCTACATTCCCAGTGGAATGGTCTACAAACTTTTTGATATTACGTATGAAGTAGGATAAGGTACAAGTGTTTCTAGCACCATGATCTATAATGGCTCCAAAGTGAAATGCAAGTGTCCATCAGAGGACCAATGTATAGACAAATGTGCTGTGTATAGTCAGACAGTGTAGACAGAAGAATTAAAAAAAAATGTTCTGTCTACTGTGACACCACAAATGATCTTTACTCCTATTTGGAGGAGGCACAAAAGGCCAATACCTTCCCTCATATCCTCAGAGGATGAACGTTTGTGTAGAGTTAAGCATGTTGTTTCTTGAACAAAGGAGGGAAGAGTGGGAAGTGCTGGGGATGGCTCCTTCCAGAGGCAAAGACAGGGTTTTCTAATTCCACCAGAGGCAATCTGTGTGCTACACTCAGAATGCCTCACCTAGCAGGGACCTTCTCCACCACCAACCCGCTCTGCTCCCTCTGATCTTGTCTGTTCTAGGTGTTGTTGCCCTACTGTGGTACCTCTCTGCTCTTCCTTCCTCTTCCCATTGGAAAGAGCCAAGAAAGCTGAGGAGAGAGGCCACAAGGGCCAGGGAAGGAAGATGTCTCAGTTAGATTTCTATTGCTGTGATGAAACATCAATACCAAAATTAACTTGAGGGGGAAAGGATTTATCTTAGTGTACAACTCTCAGGTCACACTCTGTCACGAAGGGAAGTCAGGGCAGGAACCTGGAAGTAGGAATGAAGCAGAGACCGTGGACGAGTGCTGATTACTGGCTTGCTCCTCATGGCATGTTCAGCCTGCTTGCTTATAGAAACCAGGATACCAGCCCAGCCCAGGGATAGTGCAACCCACAGGGAGCTGGGCCCTCTCACATCAATCATAAATCAAGAAAATGCACCACAGGCTTTCCCACAGACCAATCTAGTGGGGGTCATTTTCTCAATTGAGGTCTCCTCTCCCAAACAGCCCTAGCTTATGTCAAGTGACATAGAACTAGTCAGCAGGGATGGAAGGATTTAACTAGGGAGAGAACTAATTAGAGAAGAAATTAAAGAGAGTCCTTAATTACTGGGTGGTCATCCCCATGCTACCCTTTTGGTGGCTGTGGGCAGCTGTCCCAGAAGGCCGCCTGCTCCTGCCCCTCTGGGGCCACAAGAATGAGGAACACTGATGCTTTGGGACTCTTAAACGCAGACTGGCAGGCAATGATGTTAAAAGTTTGACTTTGCATATTTTTAAAAGTTTTATCTTTAGTTTATGCATATGAGTGTTTGCCTGCATGTATGTCTGTGCATCACATGTATGGAATACCTATGGAACCCAGAAGAGGACATTAGATCCCCTGTAACTGGAGTTATAGGTGGCTTTTGTTTGTTTTGTAAGCCATCTTGTGAATTCTGAGACTCAAACCTGGGTCCTCTGCAAGAGCAGCAAGTGCTGTTAACTTCTGAGCTATCTCTCTAGACCTGCTGTATGTTCTTCAAAAACAATATTTTATTGTGATAAAAAATATGTAAAGTTGACCATGCATAGCATTTATGCACTCACTGTATATTGTATAGCCATGACATCTTCCTAATTTAGACCATTTTCACACACACACACACACACACACACACACACACACACACACACAGAGAGAGAGAGAGAGAGAGAGAGAGAGAGAGAGAGAGAAACCCTGTATCCATCTTATCTTCCTGCCCACAGCCCTCTGAAGTCACTAGTATATTCTATGGCATTGCCTGTTCTGGACATGTCACATAATGGAATGAGACCACATGTGGTCTTTGTGATCTGACTTCTTTCATGATGTTTTTAAGGCCCAGCCACGAGGTAGTGAGAATGAGGGCCCTATTCCTTTGAATTTCTGAGTAATATTCCATCATATGGCTATCCCATGTTTTATCCACATCCTCACGGATGGTCCTTTGTGTTGTCTCCATGTTTGGCCCTTGTGAACACTTCTGCCCTGAATATTCATGTACAGCGTGTTGGGATGCTTGNTTTCAGTCTTGAGGGGAGAGGTCTCCCCAGCTGTCTTCAGCATCTTTTGACTCCTGATTTGTGGGTGGTGAACTAGCAAGAAGGACTTCTTCCTAAGAAAGAAAAAGGCAAGAGGGCTGCAGCTGGCTTCGGAGATGAGGACAAGGCAGTCAGATGGCCAGCACAGAGGGTGACTGTGGCTGTGTTTCACACATGTGGAGACCACCCTCAGACAGCATGTCATCCAAATTAAGAACTAGGTGCTCTCCCATCCTTTTTGGGCCCTCCCTGGCTCATACTTAGTATTATGATATCTCCCCAAAAGTCCCTGTACTCCCTAGATAGGAGAGACCTCAGGACACTGTACCTTCATAGTCACCCATATCCTCATGTGTAGACTGAGGCTTCCTGTGAGCTCACTGGGTTATACAGACAGNTTAATCAGAACAATTCTAAAGAGAAAGGGACTAGNAATCTGAAGAGGGTCAGGCTCCTTACAGTTCCTTCAAAGCTGGGGCCCTGGGACATCTGAAGACTCAGTTCACTTTCTCTGGCCCACAGAACTCCTCCCTGACCAGCCTTCCAACGTTAGTCAGCTCCAGAGGATGTTGACCTCCCTTTCGAGTGTTTCTTCCATAGTCTTGGCAGCAGAAGCCTCAGAGAACAACCATTGAGGGTGACATTTCGGACATGGTGAAGGGGCAATTGGAGGGGAGAGCAGTGTGTCTGCCTGGACTTCATCTCTCAGGGGGTGGAGCCTCGGAGAGCTCATCTCTGTTCCCCTTCCAGTGAGATTTCCCCACCTCTTAGTGGTGGTCCCTCTTTTGGGTTCTGGGTGAGTTACTGTGGATCTCCACAGCTCACAGCATGTTCCACACCTGGGCCAACATTAGCACCTTTTGTTTCATTGATGTGGAAATAGCCTGACTGAGTCACTTGCTGTGTGACTGAGGTAGGGTTGGCACCAGGGGTGCTTTGAGCCTGAAGCTGTTTACACTGAGTCCCTGGATCCTCTCTGTGCAATGCCTACCTGTGAGCTTCAGAGCCTTGCTTAACCCACTTCAACAGCTTCCTGTGGACNCCCCTCTATGGTACTCTTTGATGTTAGGCTCCAGGAAAGATGACCAGCCATCTCATCCTCTGGTTCTAGAAGACTTTCCAGCAAAACACTCCTCTTCAGCACTCTCCCCCNACTCCCCATCCTGCTACCACTTTATTCCCAAGGCCCTGTGTGTACAGGGTTCTCTCTCTCTCCCCTCTTCCCTCCTCCATGCCTCCCTTGCTTTCTTCTTTTCTCCCCTTTCTCATTCATTAACCCTTGATTTTCTGAGACAGGGTCTTGCTATATAGCCTAGACCGGCCTCAGACTCATCATTCTCCCACCTCACCCTCCTGAGTGCTGGAATCATGGGCCCACATCATCACACCCTGTTTCTCACTCACTCTTTGCTCACCATTATACTATTTGTATTGCCTGTATTCTGGCCAGCTTCCAGGCCAAGAGACGCCAGAGTGGTTGGTGTTCGGGGCCAGTATCTCTTGCTCCTGGGTTCATTTGTGCTTGGCATATGGTCTGTGCTGGCAGCCAGGAGGACACCACAGTACTTTCAGCATGGCTGCTGTGTACCATTGCCTGTCACAGTCTTTCATGGAAAATCAAAGAGGTGCTGTGGCTCAGCAGGTGCCTGTGCAGGAGACACAACTATCTGAGCACAGAGAACAGTTGTGAGGATTCATGACATGCACCAGGGCTGCACAGAGATCAGAGGGANGCCATGTTTACTCCCAGCAGCACCTAGGATTTGTTCATTCTTCTTATGGTACAAAGGCCACCACAAGAAGCTGAGACAAAGCTCTCTCTGGGCTGGCTGGAGAGGGGCATCAGAGCACACACTTCATCTCTCCGGTTTCAACCATTATCCTGTTTTTCTAAGTATTGGTCATTGATGACCAAAAGAGCCACTCCTATGGGTATGGCAGGGACCATTGAGGGCACCGAGGAGCTGGTGGCCCTTTGTATTTCTAAACAGGTTTTGCTGAGAAATTCTCCGCCTTTTGTAGCTGTAATCCTGATTTTTGTCAATTTACCTTCTCCAAAAGGCACAGCAATTGTGTGGGCTAATTTGGAACCTCTGTCTTTATTTTTAAATGTTCTTTAGCTAAGAACCTTTATTTTTGTGTTTATTGGAGATTTACATGGGAGAGATAAGTAAGAGAAAAAAAAAGATAAAAATTGCCTATAAGCCCACCACTAAGGGATCACAGACGCAGTTACAGCGTGTGCCTGCCTTCCACCTAGTGCTCTGACTTACATATTCTTCTGTTTCTTAAGACAAATGTTACTCTGCATAGTCACAAGAATCAAGCTTATGGTGTCTGCTTTGTCTTTAAAATCCTGGTTCCCTTTGCCATAGTGACATGACACTTGGAGAGAGAAACCAGACCCAGCTCTCACAGATTCTCAACATTATTATAGAATATTTTACACCTCATCTTCCGCGGCTTGCATTAATTACTTCTGCTAGGTTTGCACAGCAGGCTGCGTCTGCTGCTGTACTCAGTGGTCCTGTGGAACGTAGCCTACACAGCCCACAGTGGGTGTAGACTGCACAGTCCACAGCAGGTATAGATTGCATAGTCCACAGAGGGGCATATGGAGTGACAGNGCCCCTGGCAAGCACAGCACCCTGTGATTCCGTGTTTTTCAGAATCTGATAGGAAAGAAGGTCAGCAATTCTGTCAGCTCTGGNTGGGGCCATGCTTTCTGTGAGGGGCACCTCATACTGCCTGTCACCTGCCCCAAGAGAGGCCTGCAGGTCAGACTAGAGCAATTCCAATGTGATTTTGTGGTTCAAAACAGTTGTAAAAATGGCAAGTCTGACCCTTCCTTCCTCTCCAACAGAAGCCTGGGATGGTCCCCCCTCCGCCGGGAGAGGAGAGCCAGACGGTCATCCTTCCACCTGGCTGGCACAGCTACTTGTCTCCTCAAGGCCGCCGTTACTATGTCAACACGACTACCAATGGTGAGTCCCACTCAGGAACAGCTTTTTCTAACCCTCAGATGTCTGCCTCTTCCTAGGGGTGCTTTTCTCCCCCGCCCCCTAGTTTGGGGGCTTTCCTTGTTAAATCTGACTCAAGGAAAGGTAGCNTGGCATCTTAACCCACTGGTTCTACAATTGTTTATCATATCCTAGGGGGCTACGGTAGAGTCTTGCTCATCCCTCTAGTGCTGGATGTTGGGGCCTGGGTCTACATTCTGGAAGCAGCTTCAGGGGACAGCTGTACTTTAAGATTCCCAGAATTCCTGACACTTCACATCCACCTTCATTGAACTCAACCTTAGGTTCTAGGACTATACCGTTCAGAAATGACCTCAGAGGCTAGGTCAACAAGTCAAGGTAATGTATATTGTCTAGGGACTGTTCTAATGGAACTGAAGATCCAGAGGCTGCAAATTCTCTCCCTGATTTTAGTGTAACACCCTTTTCTCAACGGAAGTATCTCACTAGCTGCTGTTTTGTGGACTGTCCATTTGGAAATGGTGGGGCTATGTGTGGATCATTCATCTTTTCTCTTAGCTCTGGGTCCCTGCCCTCCACCCTCTATCTTCTCCATACCCTTTCCTTTCTTTTCCCCTCCCCTTCTCTCTACTCTTCTCTCCTCATTCTTTTGAAACAGGGTCTCATTTGGTAGGCTAGGCTGGCCTGGAATTCACCACGTAGCCTAGGCTGGTCTTGAATGCATGCTAGTTCTCCTGTGATAACCTCCCAGGTGCTAGGATTAGAAGCCTATATTCAGCCACCCAGCCACTCCTCACATACCTCTGAGCTGAATAGGACTGGAACTCCGTGCTCCAAAGAGTTAAATTTTCCTGGACCTCCCAAATGACTCTAGGATCCCAAATATGGAGATGGTTCTACAATGCTGTGCCGTACAGCTAGTCTTGGTACAAGTTAAGCAGGACACTGTTCAGGTTGAGTGCAGAGGTATAAGGCAAACCAGCTGGGAAGTACTGGCCTCCTATATCCCCAAAGACTCTATCTCAAAAAAACAAGAGAAGCAACACAAGGAAAAGTAGACTTGGTGGGCATGGTAGACATATGTGCCAAGGCGGAATGTCTACCTGTTGGTTCCAATATTGGCCTCACTTTTGTCTTCTGTGCCCATCTGACTTCATAGCTCTATCTTGTCACCTGGAACATGGAGATTATTAACACAATTAATGATTTTTGAGCCTGCACTAAGAAGAGGGGTCCCAAGTGAGAGGTCAACCAGCAGCCATCTAGAAGGAGACACAGAGAAGCTGACTTCTTTGGGTGACTGGCTTGTGCATACCACAAGCACTCTAACCTGCAGACTCAGCAGGGTGTTCCCCTTGAAGATAAGTGGCCAGGGTTTCTAGGAAAAGGGAAGTGGGGCTGTTTCTAACTGTTCTAATCTCACACTTCCTCAAAACAAACACTTGAGCAGCTTTGCCCTGCTCAGGGATCCTGGATGTTTCAGAGGTGCACGAGGCTGTTAGAATGCACGTCCTCCTGGGGAGCGGCTGCTTCAGTGCAGTTCCCCAGGGGAGTGGGTGTCTCCACACAGATCTCCATCTGTGCAGTGCAGAGTTTGGACGGAATGAGCTCAAGAGCAAGAATTTGGGTGGATTTGTTCTTGTCTCAAATTAGCTAGTCTGTTGCAAAGGGGAATAGAGAACGTGCCTTTCTAAGGTCTCTCTCTCTCTCTCTCTCTCTCTCTCTCTCTCTCTCTCTCTCTCTCTCTCTCTCTCTCTCTCTCTCTCTCTCTCTCTCTCTCCCTCCTATGTATGTGTCTGTCTGTCTGTGTGTATCTCCCTCTGTCTGTCTGTCTGTCTCTGTCTGTCTGTCTGTCTCTCTCTCTCTCCCTCTTACCCCTCAGTTAAAGAATAGTATATACTCAGTGTTAAAAAGCCAATGATTAAAAATGGGATTCAAATCAACTTTAAGAATCCTCAGTTGCATTTCCCAGAGCTATTTATCACATATATCCTTTGAGGCATTTGTATTCTCTATCTTCTAAGCATAGGCATGCTGGTGTTTTAAAAATAAATTACTAATGTTATCCATCCTCTCCTTTAAATCATGACAATTTATTGTAGACATTGTTCTATACTTTGAATATTTCCATCTAACTCATTCCCTTTAATCACTGTGTATTAGGAATGTGCTGCCATTAATTTAAGTACTATCTACTTAGAAATGGAAATGTAGCCATATTTTACACCAGCAGACAGTATCTGGCAGCTTTCTTCCAGGGTTCTGACTTTTCATACACCGGTAGATCGGAGCTTCCTTGGGGTTGTGGGATGCCGAGTGCTCCTCGGATTGACAAGCTGATTCCCTAAGAGACCAGGCAGTAAATAGTTTAGATTTGGAGGGTCATGGTCTCTGTCACAGCTACTTAACTTTATCACTGTAGTATGAACAGTAATGTAGACAGTATGTAAGCTAGTGAGTGCGGCTACGTTCTAATAAAACTTTATGTATAGCAAAAAGGGGGAGGACTTTATGTTTGGACACTGGAATATAAATTGCAGGTAACATATATGTGTTATTAAATCGCATTGTTTTTATTTTTGAACATTCAAAACTACAGAAGATGACTTTGGTTCACAAGTTCACCAGCCTTGTGGTAATAGGGTGGGCTAATTTGCTAGGTTATCTGGTGGGTCCAGTAGGACTGGCCCCTCCCGCTTTCTCCCTTTTACTGAATAATCCTAACTCCTTGGTCTTGCATTCTGGATGCAGGTCAGCTCTACTCACTCATTAGGTAATTGTTGTGTCCATTGTTTTTCTGTTCAATTCAACACGTGTTTATTGAGCCTCAAATATGTAACACAGAGAATGTTCTTGCCCTTAAATTTCTTATCTGCTCATAGTGGGAGCAGATCTTAAAGCTTTGTGTGCATGTGTGGGCACACTGGAGGGGTATCTGTGTGTGTTGCTGGGGACTGAACCCCATGTTCTAGGCAAATACTGTATCAGTGTGCTATACCGGTAGCCCTGGAAGCAGATTTTAAGCTAATACTTGCTTGATTACCCATGAGAAGGGCTGTAAAGAGGTCTGAGGTATTTGAAGATAGTGTCACAGAGAGACTGTGGGGCCGGGGTTGTCCCTGGAGGTAGAAAGGACCAGGAAGAGGCAGAATGGGAAATGCCTCTCTCAGCAGTCCCTGAACGTCATTAAGGATTACTACAGGGTCAAAAGAAGATGCAAGCAGCTTCATCTTTCCTTCCAAATGTTAGTCTGCTGGGGTTTCCCCCCACCCCTCCCTGTTTGGGGGCCGCCTGCCTGTCTGTAGTAGAAGCAACCCTTGTTTGCATACTTGCCTCTGCCTCACATCCTGACTCCTGAGGCCTCTGAATTGGTACCCTTACCGTTGGACTCCCCCTTTCTGTCCCAACTTGCATGCTTCATACCATCCCCTCCATCTGTCCAGGTGATAGGTCATGGATAAGTCAGGTCCGCTACCCACTACTGTGAGCCACTGAGTACACTCTTCTCATCCTGGAAGAGGATAATTTCAAATGTAGATGCCCCTCAAGGTAACGTTCAAGATCTCTGATAAAAAACAAAACCCAAAAACTCCACGNATGCTCCGATCCTTTATAAAAAGAGGTGTAGTGTTTGCATAGAACCTACACCCACCCTTCCTGTGGACTTTAAGTCATTTCTAGTTATGTATAATACCAATTCGAGGTCAATGCTATGTAAATACTTGTTACTCTGTATTGTTCAAGAAACAGTGACAAGAAAAAAAGCCTGTGCATGTTCAGAGAATATGTAGTAGTCTGCCCCTGAGTATCTCAGCCCTCCGTAACTGGTAGAATCCACCAGTGCAGAACCCAAGGATCCTGAGAGTCGCCTGAATTTCTCCCTGCCCCCTAATCCCTAATCTGTCTTCCCCCGGAGGGCGCTTGGGTATAATAAGTATTCTGTGCAAAGCCTCATTTACATGGGTGTCCCCTTCCCCTGATAATCTGTTTGCTTTCACATCCATTTAGGATTTCATGGATGAGGGTCTGCGCCTTGCTTGCCGCCGGGTCAGGCCGTGGGTACACAAAACCAAATGAGACACAGTCTCTGCTCTCAGAGACTGTTAGCTCCAAAGGGGTCAAAGACAGGCAAACACCTACAAGCATTGCAGACAATGACCAAGTGGGATGAGAGCTCCAGGGAGGGACCCGTAACTTGCATGTGGGGAGTGCAAGTACTCTAAGGAGGGGCCCATGACAGAGACATCTGACCAAGGTTGTAGCCCAAGCAGAGGGCAAGGCAGCAGGAAGAAGGCAGGTTGATGGGCTTGGCAGTGGTAGGAACACAGAAGTGAGGGAAAGCCGGGTGTCACATGGCTCTTCACCCAGTGAGTAGTAGGAAGCTGTGGAAAGTTTCCAAACAGTGGCAGAACCCCATCGAAAGCTTACAGCAAGACTTTTCATGCAGCAGTGAAGGATTTGGGAGCAGCGAGCATGGAGTAGACAGCCCAAATGAAAAGTGAAATAATGAGGTCAGCACAATCTACGGCGGTGGCCTGAAGCGGGGGTGGGGGCTGAACTCTGTCAGACAGGATGTGGCAGGCCAGTGACAGGGAGNTTGCCTGCCTCCTGGCTTTCTGCCTTGTGTGGCAGTCATGAAGTAAGAGAGAGTGGGAGACCCTCAGAAGGCAGCTAAAGGAAGGAGGTAAATCCGTGCTGCATGGTTGGTTCCTTGCTGCATATTCAGAAAGAAATGGCCAGCACGTAGATGGATGCATCTGTGGCTCAAAGGACGTGCATGCCACCGATGAAAGTCCAGAGAATCCTGTGGCTGCATGACCCAGCATGCAGAGAGCAGAATGGCTTCCACCCCTACTGGCCACCACTGTGCGGTAACCAACATGCACAACTGAGTAGGGCGGTCTAGAATTTGCANTTCTTTAGAACAGAGGTACAGACGCATCACTCAGTGCAAGCCTGTAGACGAAAGCTCTGAATACAGAGTTAAGGAGGGCACTTCAGAGACAGAAAGAAACTGGAGGAGATAGGAGGAATGAATCCATGCAAAGTAGTGTTATAACAAGCAAGGGAACAAAAACCGTGAAGTGAGGGGAAGCCAGGGACAGATAGAAATACAGATCATGTTTACAATAGGAGGACCATGTAAATCCCTGGGGAGGCACAGATTATTTAGTGAATGGTGATAGTGAATGAGCCAGATGCCCAGCAGGAAGTTTCAATGGGTAAGTTACTGTAGTCCTGTTGCTGGTTTTAAATAGACTGCCCAGTAACTCCAGCAGGGTATGCACGAGTCATGAACTTCAGAAGTCCCATCCCNATCACTTCCCCACAGTTCTGCCTCTCCAGTGCATTTCATCATGCAGAGTGGCCCTGAGTGCAGCCCAGGGAGGCCAGGGACTCCAGTGGCAAGAAAATGGTCCTCCTGCATCATCTAGGAACATGATCTGTGCTCCTCCAGAGTGGACTGAGGCTAAATCCNGGCAGGGTGTATTGTGGTTTATGGCTGGTGAGCTGATATCAAAAGCCTACTCTATTCATTCAGGGGCCTGAGTTTGTGGTAAGGTTCTGTGTTGGACCAATTTATCGAAAGGGCAAAGACTAGGTAGCTTGAAAACAATGGATATTCTGGAGGCCGGGGATTCCAAGTGCCTACAGATTGAGTGTTCAGTGGCAACCTGCTCTCTGGTCGCTGGAGATCGACTCTCTCGATGCACTCACATGGAAGAAAGTGTGAGCAAGCTCCCATGGGCCTCGTTGATAAGAACATGGATCTCAAGTGAGTGGGGGCTCTCATGGCCTCATCACCCCTCAAGTTTCCGTCTCTTAGCGCCATCACATTGGAGACTGAGGTTCAATGTCTAGGCTGCAAGTAGCAGAGCCTCTTGAACATCAGCTAANTGTTTCAAGAGACCTGGCCCTTCAGCATGGTTCCCTTGATTGTTAGAAGCTAAATCACTTCGCTGGCCTTTTTGATATTGTTTGATATATATGTTACCATTTGGAGAATGGAGAGAGATTTGAAACTAGCATGGAAAGCCAGGGTCGGTTCTGTTTAACGTATGAGTCACTATTTTACAGCATATTTTACTAATCCTTGTATGCATTAAACCAGGTCATTCCATTTATTTTATCTATGTCTTTCATCCCTAAAGAAAGGGAATAATTTGAGGTAATATCTTAGGCCTGTTTTTCTAGAAAGCAGAGCCTGAGGAAAGGATTAAGTACTAAGACCTTATTAGGAGATTGTAGCCCAGAGCAGTGAGGGATGGGCCAGAGAGTAAAAGGGACGCCAGGGAAGATGTCACACCATACAGTTCAGTGTCTGGCAGTGAAACACAGATTGGGCAGCAGCCATTGAGGAGGTCTGTTGACTTCTTTAGAAGGATTATAGAGGAGCCAGCTGCACTTTGGAAATCTCCCATTTCCCATTGGTCAGATTCCATTGCCTCACCCACCTCTAACCTGACCCCTGCTTGGAGAACTATTCCTTCACCCTTTTGGATTAGACCACCCCTGACTCCAAACAGCCTATCTGAAAGCCTGACTCCACCCCTTCCACATTGATACTTCTATTTCCAAGACGAAGTCCTAGCTGAACANGAGTCCCATTGACAGGAATGTGAGCAGGACTCTAACATCAATCTAACATCTATGTAGAGACAACCTTAAAATGGAGTGTCAAAGTGCATCCTGCATCCTTGTCATTNATACAGAGGGAGGGTTCAGTGGCTGATGACCTTACTCACTACCCCTGACAGGGAGGATCTTCCAGGCCATCTCACATAAGGGGGCACTGAACTAAATTTGGCCCATGAGCCAAATTCACTTCACATTTTATTGGAACACACCCCTGTCCCTGTGCTCCCCATATGACTAGCAAAGCCCAAACTCTTCACTGCTGGCCTTGGCAGAAAAGATGATCCCTGGCCTAACTGAGTCCATCAATCAATTTTACAGAGTCCAGAAATGGGGCCCTCCATGTACTAAGAGCCTCTGAGCAAAGTCACCAGGCCCTTGTAGTCAGGCCATAACTAAATGCCCAGGCTTCAGTGCTCACAAGTGGGGCACGGGTGGGAGTGACCAAACTCGGTATGAGGATAAGTGAGTTCACAGGTTATTAGATAAAGTCGGTCAACAGAAATGACAATTTAAAGGGACATCTGCTTGTCCTACGAAGCATCAAGTAAAACCAAGGCGAGCTGGAGTTTGTTTCTATCCTCTTTTTGACAAAGAATTGGTGTCTCTAAATGTTTTATTATGTTTGTGAGTGAGACTTGGCATGGATGTAAGCCAGGGTTTGAGCTTTTGTGTTCCTTTGCCAAACAGTCAGTAGTTTTCTTGATTTCTTATTTTAATTTTCCTTTAAGTGAGTGGAGTCTCATTCAACTTTATTACACTAAGAACTAATGAGTTTCTAGGTAGGATTTCCACAAAACTAGTCATTGTGAAAACCATTCTTTGAGCTTTACTTTGTTCAAAGTAATTGGATACTTTCCCAACTCTCTGGCTCTGACAGTTCCCTCTCAAAGAAAGNTGCCCAGAGAAGCATCTGCACCCCGAACCACCAGTGTTTTTTCTGTCCATCTGTATTACACAAAGTAAGACTAGAGCCATGTTTTTGTTTGACACATTCAGTTGATTAAATTGTGCATTGTGCTCTTGTGTGAATAAGCATGTGCAAACACACACACACACACACACACACACACACACACACTCATGGGTAGCCCTTGTTTTGGCTCCATTATTTTTTAATTGAAAATAGATTCTTCTTTCATACAATACATCGCAACCATAGTTTCCCCTCCCTCCACTCCTCCCAGCTGCCCCCTCATCTCCCCTCTCCCCTGATCCACTCCCCCTATTTTTTTTAATGGCTTCATGGTGGAAAGCTGTTAGACTAGAAAGCAGACTGTTAATCGCCTCAGTGTAGCCTTTGTTTTCGCTTCCCCAGCGTCCATTTTAATTTGTATTGTTTAGGTAACACTTAAGTACATAGCACACCCCTCATTTTCCACCAGATTTTTAAGATCAAATAATCTCTTGTTTATGGTAGCGACTACGTGAACTCAAAGCCATTCACAATGCCAATATGCTGACCTTTGAAGACAAAGGGCACAGACTGTTCTTCGCTCTGTCCTAAGTCAAGTTATTTTGAATTATTTAGTAAAGAATGTGATGCTGTACCCTATTGGTTGTTAGCTGGAGCTAGCAATCAGCAGCAAATGGGCCAGATACCACAGCATCAAAAAGAAATGTGGGGATGCTAACCCCATGTTCCCCTTCTTGTTTTGTGCCCAAGAAAACTGAAAGCCCACGTCCCCACTGAAACCTGGGCGCTCACACACACCGAAGTACCATCCCCAACACCAGAGCCCCATGCCCATCAACCAACAAATGGGTGAACAAAATAGGGTGTGGGCACACAGTGAAACTCAGCTATAGAAGAGAAGGAAACAGGGTTGATGCCCACTTCAACAAGAACGACCCTTGTAAACATTCACACCAAGTCAAGACAGACATAGAGAGAGAGCTACATGCTTCGGGATTCAGTTGATACAAAATGCCTAAAACAGGCAAATCCATAGAAACCGAAACAAGTAGATGAGTGGTTGCCAGGGGCTGCAGGATGGGTGAATAGCAACTGGTAACGAGCAGGGGGTTAAGGTGATAGATATTTACTATAATTGGTAATGGCGAGGGCTGCACATTCCATGAACAGACCAAAACCACTGCACTATATGCTCTTACAGGGTAAGCTCTATAATGTAGTGAATTACTTTGCAATAAAGAATTGTCATTTGAAAGCAGGCCCGTGTGAGGATGCTGGATGCTGGGTGACTTTCTTGGTTGCCTTTAGAAGCATTTCCTTAGAGGCTCTGTTTGGGGATACTTCGTGCATAACTTCCTCATTTTGGTGCATGCCAAAAGCATCATGGAGTGCTGTTTATTCAAAAATACCAAGACAGAGGGCCTGCCACATACTTGTCAAATCATAATCTGCTATCAGGAAAAAGTAAAATATTTTACTTCATGTTCTTAAACGCTTTCTTATCGTCACCACCTAGTATTTTTTTTTAAGTGCAAGGCAACTTAGTAACAACAAAATTGGTAAAGACATTGTTGTGTTAGCTTTCTGTCACTGTGATGAGGTACCTGAAGTAATCAACTGATAAAGAAGAAGGGTTAATTTATTCTCAGGGTTTCAGAGCACATTCGTGGTGGGGGGCATGTGGCATAGGAGTCACACTTACCTCATGGTGGCCAGGAAACAAGACGAGAGAGAAAGGGACTGGATTCCAAATGTCTCCTAGGAGGGGGCACTGTACTCCCTGTGACGTAACATTCTTCTACTAGACATTTGTTTGAGACAGAGTCTCATTGTGTAGCTCTGGCTGGTCTGGAACTCACTATGTAGACCAGACTAACTTCGAACTATCCACTTGCTNACTCCTACCTCTTGAGTGCCAGGTTTAAACCCCATCTGGCTAGGCCCCATCTCTTGAAGACTCCACCACAAGGCTAATAGCACCTCAAGGTGTGTAGACCAGGCCTTCTCACATGAATCTTTGGCAGTGGGGCGGGAGGGAGTGGGGGTTGAGCATGGGTATGTCAGATCCAAACTGGAGCAGTAGCAAGGAATGGAATATAAAGTTGAGGAGTAAGCTTGNGTCTATCTGACTTTCATTTTCAGAAACACAGTGGGAAAAATGCAGTGTTTGTCATCATTCCGAGGTTAAAGGTCAGATATCCATACACCAACGCAGTTAAAGCAGAAACTCCCAAAAAGCTGCTTGAAGACAAATAATTCAGTTTTATGGTGACAAGATTGAGAATGAGTGGGAACTTGCCAGGAAAGGCCCTTCACCTGCCTGCTGTTTATGGTCATGAGGTCGCTGGGGGAGCTGACTCCAGTGTGTTTCCAGCCTTTCTTCTTGTCTGTGTAAGGAGAAGTAATAACAGCTTCTATCATCTCAAAGCCCTTGAGTCCATAGCTCAAAAATCATTTGGAG
>LZPO01108207.1:32814-54150 GCA_001675575.1 Neotoma lepida | reverse complement strand
TGAATAAAACCATATACAAAGGGCAGTGGGGGGCTGTTGTTTGTAGTGGGGTGTACTCTGAAAATGATCTTTTTATTTGGGTTCCATTTTCAGGATAAGTTCTTAGGGTGTTCTGTCAACAATTCCCACGTGTAAAGAAGCTCCTACCTTTGCTCCTGCCTTCTCNTGANGGTGACGACTTTTGTATTCACAGCAATGCACTTTCCACATCAGTACTGCAGACCGACCTCACTCGTTCTCACAGCAAGGAATGCCATTCTAGCAGTATATAATTACTCCCTGGTGGGTGGACGCCTGGGGTGCTTCAGAGTCCTGCTCTAGCCAAAAAACAAAAAACAAAAACAAAACAAAACAAAAAACCCAAAGAAAGAAAAACAAAATAAAAAAGCCTCAGTTACTTGATGGCACATCTAGAANCTAGAACTACTGTTTGATCAAAAGGAATTTTGACAAGCACCTCCAAACTGTCTTTCCAGGAGAGTCAGCCCCCTCCCTACCCCCACTTCTCCAGATCTGTCACTTTAGAAGGATCTTATTTATCCCATGAATAAAAATGTGATGTTTGTCAGTCTAGTTTATGTTTCTCCAATTCTGAGGGAGATTAATAAGTTTTCGTATTTACTGATCATTATAATTNGTTGTATTTTTCTGTAAACTACCCACGTATGTCTTTTGCTCTTTTACTCATTTATTCATTTGACATANAGTGAGCATTTGGGGTTGTTCCCTAAATTACCCTATATTTCTACCATGTGTCTCACCTGATTCTAAGTCTGACCCACCCATGAGGCTTGTCTGGTCCTGCCAGTGATGGGATTCCATGATGATTTTACTATGGGCTCCCTGGGTTTTCCCCACAGCTGACTCATCACTGAGATTGCCAAAGAAAAACAATCATTCCTGGGTTCTGGTTCCACTNACTAAACCTAATGTCCAGGTTCGGAGCCTGGGAATCCGCACTTTACACCAATGGCCTTAGTGATTTCTAATGTAGAACTGGCTTCAGGAAATGAGCCTGGAGCACTGGGTACCGCACTTAGGCTCTGGATTGGGAAGATCAGGTTTAGGATTAGATNAGGTTTTCTTCTTGGCATCTGCCTCCAGTTTTCTCAACCGTAACACGGGGCCTAATAGCTGTGAGCTGCCAGTTGGCTGCACGCACCTGTCGGCTCAATGGCAAGGCATGCTTTTCCCACATTGCAGTCAACCCTCACTATCCCTCCACCAAAGAGGGCCAGGCAAGCCTCTATTAAATGCTCTCAGGATCCTTCGGTGTTTGTGTAGGTCTGCAGGTCCTGCACATCTCCAGACCACCATGCAGCCTGGGGCAGTTCAGAGCTGGATGTGTCAAAGCAGCAGAGGAGCCTCTGAGTCACCCAGCTGTTATCCTCAACCTCTATCTTCTGTAAAAGGAGCGCAAATCTTCCTCCCCTCTGAATCTCAGAGTTGTTACAAAGATCTTGTGAGCTGCAGGGTGGTGGGAAGTAGGGATCAGTAAAAACATTTCTGGTTCACTAGGGGATACCCCAACATCTCAGCCATGCTAAAGGAAGTGTTCTAACTCGTTTTTATTCCTGGTGTGGTAAGAGGGAGCCTTCCTTACCTCTTTTTCTGGGATATGCTTTCCACAAAGAGATGAAAANGAGGGTAGNGAGTGCTAAGACAGAGATTTGGCATCTGGGAGGGGGCAGAGAGGCAGAGGAGGGGACCACAGTTCTAGACAGGGTTCTTGTCCCCTGAAGCTCATGGTAGATCAGATAATGCAGAACTCTGTGTGCCCTCCTGGATCCATTTGGAGGTACCAGAGCNCTAACAGATGGAAGCACACACGCTTCTCTCAAACATCTGNCTGGGACAAGGCTCAGGATCTGGAAGGACTGGTCCTGCAGTTCTTGCCAGGCAGGGGCCAGTGGGATGATACCAGAGAGAAGTATTTGTGTTTTTCTATTTGCTAAGGGTCTGTTCCTGCCAGCAGGACCTGACACCTGCATGGGAACAGGACACTATTGCTGTGAGCTGGCACATGAACAACCAGAGTGAAGCTTCCCAAGGAAAGGTCTCTTTATTGAATCACCATGAGATGGTTCAGGAGTGTTCTGTAAGCCCTCATGAGTACCATGCACAGAGGAGGCTGGTTTTGTAGCTAAGGTCATGAGGGTAGCCTTGCCCAGGTATCCTCATTCCCCTGACTTTGGCTGAGTGAGACACCCACAGATCTCAGTAGTTCCCTTGCTCTTGATGTCAAAGCTGGTGCCGCCGTGGCTGTCTTGCCGAGGTCCATGGGTGGTCTCTACCCCATTCTTGTCATTGACACCCTCAGTCTCTAGTATTCCCTCAGAGGGTGTCAGGAGAGAGCCCAAGGTTGTCTCAACCTCTGCAGGATTGGCAGGCTGGATAGAAAGAGAGACCAGTCCAAGAGGCCAGTTCAGAGATGACTGTTGGATTGTGTTGCTTCATTGCTCAAAGTGTGACATTCAGACGAAAAGCCAGCATCCTTGCTGTGACTAGTAAGATCCTGGACAGACAATGTAGTTCCCCAGAGAGTGTACACTGCGGGTGCCTGGCACCCATCCTCTGAGTTTCAGGCTAAGATGATCTAGGATGTGGCCTGAGAATCNCATTTCTAACAAGTTNCTGNTAATGCTGATGCTTNAGGACCAGCACCTGGACTGCACCTGAGGAACCATTTCCCATNTTGAGCAAACTCATCCCTATTGCATCGGATCACATCTTCTCCCCCTGCCCACCATGTCCTCCTTAGCTGTACCATCCTTCTGGATGCTCATAGATGATGGCAGGCATGTTTTTTCTCAGAATCTTCTTCCTTCTTATTCCTTGGGCCTGGAATTCTCTTCCCTCAGATAAGTGCAAGGCTGGTTTCTTCCCAATCGTGGTAGGTGGCTTCTAAGATGGCTCCCAGTGCAGCCAGTCCCTGCTACTCATACTCCTTCCTTTTGTAGGCTCTATCAAGAGTGGTCTATGAGACCAAGCAGTCGTGATAGAGTGTGACCTATGAGATTAGGCTATAGCAGTCCTGCGGCTTCTGCCTTGCTCTCTCTTGNCTCACTCCNTCTGGTGTAAGTACTGTGCATAGCTCAGTAACAATGAATTTTGGCTTCTGATGCTGCTACTTCATCTACCAACTTCTGGGAATTTCTGAGCTAGAGCCACCCCTGCTAAGCCTGCTTCTAAGTTCTGACCCTCTGAAACTATGTGAGACAATAAACATATCCATATCCTGTTTTCAGAAGNTAATTTTGTAATAATTAGAGGCATGCAATAAACACCTAATAAACCTCTTTCGGGTCTTTCCTTAAGCATCCCTTTCTCATGAGGCTTTCCTTGATCACTGTATTAACATAAAAAGGAGGGAAGATCTGTTTTAGCTTATGGTGCCAGAGGTGTCCATCTCTCATGGCAGGGCAGTTTATAGCATGGCCAACAGGAAGCAGAGAAAGGAAATACAGGAAGGGGCTGGGGTAAGATAAAGCCACCAAGGACACATGCCAGTGACCTACTTCATCCAAATACTATGCGGGCACACACCTCTNGCCTGCTACCACCTCCCAATAATACCATAAATCCATCAATGGATTAAGCATTCACTAAGTCAGAGTCCTCATGATCTATTCCTCACTGGAGACCACTTCACAAACATATTCAGAAGTGTGCTTCACAAATCCTATAGACATTTATTAGCCCAGTCACACTGACANTGGAGATTCGCCATCGCAGCCACCTGGTAACATGACAGTGTCCTTCTAATGATATCATCTATCCCCTTCCTTGCTTTCTTTCCATTTTCTCATGTGTGTTTGTGTGTGTGTGGTGTACATATATGTGTTTGCATACATCTGGACACATGTGTGTGGAAGGGCACATGTACACATATGTGCACTTCTGTGGAGGCCCAAGGTTGAAGTTGGGCATCATTTCTCTCCTACCTTATTCACCGAGGCACGGTCCTTCACTCAAACCCAGAGCTGCTGATGTGACTAGTTTAGGCAGCCAGCTTGCAGTGTGGATCCCATCTCCACCTGCCGAGGCTGAAATTACAGACAGAACGCTGTGCCCCACCTGGCATCTTACGGGACTTCTAGGGATCTGAACTCCGTTCTCATGCTTGCAGACAAGTGCTTTAACCACTGAGCCATTTCCTTAATCCCCTTGCTTTTTTATCTTTACGATGAACCAACCTAAGCCTAATGTAATGTGTCTCCTGGTACAACTTCCTCCCCTCAACCCTACAAAAAAACCTTTTCATTAATGCAAATTTACACACACACACACACACACACACAAAACACACACACACAGTGAGAGATAAAGAGAAGAGAGAGAGATTTTCCAACTTTACAGTGGGTTTATGAGGGTATTAAATGTGTTCGTGATGACAGTAGGCTTAGTAGGACATAACCCCATCTTAGGTTGAGGTGCACATATATACATACTTATTTAAAATTTTGGTTTCTTTTGAGACAGGTTTCATTGTGTAGCCTTAGCTAGCCTGGAACTCATAGAGATCCACCTACCTGCCTCTGCCTCCCAAGTGCTAGGATTAAAGGCCTATGTCACCANGCCTGGCAAGATAGAAGATTTTAACAATCCTAAAAGCAGAGAGGCATCATGATCAATAGAATTGAAGCNAAAGGTGGAAGAGGAAGGACTTTAGTCTGTTGTTTTCTCTGCACTGACAGAGCAATACCAGACACAACGGGCCCTCACCTCTATGTTTTGTGAATGACAATTATATTAATTNGGGATGGTTCTCCCTCTGAGTGGTTAAGCACTTATATAGCATCATTTTGCTGCAGCTCGAGGGCCCAAGTGCAGAGCTCAGACATGACAAGCATAGCTGGGAGGTGGTGGCCTTTGATGCCACAGTCTCAGAAAGGCCTTGCCTTACTGTGGCNTAGGTTTCCTTCCTTTTAAATAAAATGAAAACACCTGTCCCGGTTGTTTTGTGACCATTGTGGGAGACCCCGGATGTCACCAGGCACAAGCGGCTGTTCAGAGAGAAGATCTCTCCTGTTCAGAGGCTGGGGTTGGAGCTTAAGGCTCACTTCATTTTAAGAGACCATTGGGTGTTATGAAACCAGAGACTCCTAACTAGGATATATTGACTAGCTGGGGATCCAGGACACACAGGTACAGAGAAGGAGACCCAGAATTGCTGCTGGGCTTGCATCCTGGGACTGCAAACTCACATCCTGGGGAAGCGGTGATTGCAGATCCAGCATCTGACACTCAGTGGACAGAAGATGTCCTGGGGTAGGGCATCAGGGCTCCTGCAACTCTCCTGGAATGACTTACATTCCTGGTTGGGGCCGGTGACTACCACGGAGCTAGGCAACCTGGGGGATGCTGCTCCTGACTAGGGAGGGACCAGGGCTAGATCTGGTGCTGTAGTCTGCCTAAGCCTGGCCAGATACCAGGCAGACCCTCCTTGAAGGGAAAAGCCACTGCTGTGACCCCCACTAAACAAGGGGCAAAGAGCATGCAAGAAGCACCAAAGAGGGGCTGGAGTTGTAGCTCAGTTGGTAGAGTACTTGCCTAGCACACGCCCAGCCCGAGATGGGTCCCTAGCACTATATAAATTGATCATGGTGGTATGTGCCAATAATCCCAGCATTCAGGAGGTAGAGGCAAGGACGATCAGAAGTTCAAGGTAATCTTTGGCCTATAGTGAGTATAAGGCCAACCTGGGATACATGGGACCTTGTCTCAGGGGGAGAAAATACTAAAGAAAGAGGAAGGAATAAAGAGGCAGACAGGAGAGGATGTCAGAGCTTGCTCCTGCTGGCTAGCATCTGTTATTTCACCTAAGGCCTCTGAGGGCAGAAGAAAGCCATCACATGGGCCTGAATATGAGCTAAGCCATTAGGGGGTTAGGGCGGGGAGGGTGAAAACTACTTGAAGACACAAAGGCTTGTAGATGGACCCATGACAAACACTCAGGACCAGGGATGAGANCCAGGAGTACCCGTTACTTCCCCAGTGGAGGTGNGTGCCCCAATGCAGGCAGTCTTAGTCTTAGCAAGGGGCACAAAAGCCTAGAGGTGACTATTTCAAATTAACAGCTCCTGCCTCACTCACTGTCTTAACCATTTAATCATCATTATTGTAGATTAAAGAGTGGACACCTGTGCTTCGAAAGCTGGATTTACATGGATTTCAACTTTTCAACTGTGCTCTCTTTTAAGTTTTGTTCTCGTAAGGCCAGGCCCTGTAAGCTACTGTGAGGGATCAGCATTCATGGCTCTTGGCATGGGTCATAAGAAAACAAGCAAGCTTCCTGGGCTGACTTCGCCCATGGCCAGTTGTTTGTGTATGTCTGGCTGCCCTGGTTTCAGTGGACAAGGTCTGAAGGGAGTAGTTGCCATTAGGAGAGTGTGTTCTGTGGTAATTGGGTTGGGTGGGAAAAAGATCCCTGGGGAATGGCTCAGTCCTTCCATTCCGACCTCATGCAGCTTACACGGTGTTCAGGGCCCTTGTAACAGCAGCTCAGTTCCAGCTCAGGCAGCCAGCTGGAGTGACTCCGGGTCCTAGCAATGGAAGCCCAGAGAATGCAGGAGATCCTTGATCTGGGCTCCTTTGGCTTTCAACCACCTCTTCAGTCTTACTTGGAGTAGGCCAGAGAGCCTGATCACTCTGAGTAGATTATAGGGTCTTCATTGCAGAAGACCTGGAAATGGCTTCTTCCCTCTGAATGGTGTCACCTGTAGGATTGGGCCTGCTGTTGGTGTGATCATGCTACCAGAACCATGGTGTTCTCTCCAGATGCCCCTGCTTCTCCAGATGCCCCAGCCTCTCCAGATGCCCCTGCCTCTCCAGATGCTCTGGCTGGGTTCCATTACTGCTCCAGGCTTGCAGTTGTCCTCAGGTCTTACATAGGTCAGATCTGGCCAAGCCCAGGAGACAGGCTGGGCTGTAGCCTCAGGCAGAGGCCCTGCTCTTGCCAAAGCCCAGCTGGAGACTGGAGTAGAAGGATATAACACTTCCAGGGAACTGGGAGTGACCCAGGGCAGAGATGCAGGGACAGAAGCCTTGACCAGGAGCCTCTTGGAGAGCAAGTTTCTACCTGCTTGCCAGCTTCTCTCTGTGGGTTTCAAGACACTTCCAATAGCCTCCTGAGCTACAGCTACTCAAACACAGCGTTTCTCAACCTTCCTAATGCTGAGACCCTTTAATATAGTTTCTCATGCTGTGGCGACCCCCAACCATATAATTATTTCATTGCTACTTCATAACTGTAATTTTGCTACTGTTATGAGTTGTGATGTAAATATCTGATATGCAGGATATCTGATATGAGACCCCCAACCTCCCCACTAGTCCCCCCCACAGCCTTGGAGGAAGCCAGCAGTGGCCACAGCTTCTCAGGCTCTGCTTTTCTCTCTCCCTGCTTGTTCATGGCTTGTGGTTAGCAGGTACCAGAAAGATGGATGGATGAGGGCAAGGACTAGGTAGGACGGACGTTATGGTAGGCAGAAGTTGAAATAGCAGAATTTGTAAATCAGCTAGAGATGGAAGTGTGTGAGCTGTTCCTCCTTCTAAAATAAGGTCAGGGGCCTCAGCCACCAAAGGAACAGAGTCAGTAGCACAAACAAATGNGACACAGTTCTCTGGGGACCTTCCCTGAGCTTAGGTGGAATGGGTTTATCCCTAGATAGCTGAGGAGGATACCAGGTGGGGGTTGCCAACGTACTATCACACTGTCCAGNCTTGTTGACTGGTGAGGGACCATGTATGCGGAGTGAACCACCAGGCAGGGCTGCTGTGCTCAAGGACAAACTGTGGACAACAAGGTGAAAACCTGTGACCATCCAAGGGCTGGAATGTGTGTGTTGTGCTCCGCCCTGGCTCAAGTCCCCTGACAAATTTGAGGCAGATGTCTGCAGAAGGACCAGCAGGGAGGGTGCTGGGGAGACAGGCACCCTGGGGCAGATGACAAGCAATCAATATTGTCATGCTGAAAGCCCTCTGCAGCCCTAACTAGAGCTCTGAGCTGGGAGAGGGGGCACCTCAGAACTTCAGACCTTCAATAACCCCACTGACTATTGTCTCCAGTATCACCTTGGGTGAGCCAGCATCCTGAGAGGAATTCTTTGGTGAGCACCTGCAGGGATGGGGTGCTAGGTTGCCATACCCACTCTGGTGGCTTTTTTGGGAGGGGAGAGTGGAAGGCCTAGAGAAAGGAAGTGATCTGGGAAGTCTGCATGGCAGAGGAGGCATTTTGAGACTTTTTAAACACGCAAGATGGTGATTTCAAGGCACAGGAACAGGCACAGAGACTAGTAGAGGCATGCTCAGAAATCACCAGCGTGGGCTAACTGAGCCTGCAGAGAGGACAGTCTAGACAGGCAGACAAAGACAGAATGCTGGTGCAGCTTGCTGGGAGAATTGGATTGTCCTCTGTCACCTTTGTACCTGGTTGGGGAGGGATTTTCACAAGTGAGTAACTCAAGACAAGAGCTGGGCTCTGGGGCCAGTGGTCTCCTAGCCCTGGGGCTGGGATGTAGCTGGGAGAGCCAAGAGGCAGGGAGACCAGATCACGTGGGGAGAAGCAAGGACACAAGGGTCAGTGACCCACTGATGGGAGCAGAGTCCCAGGCCCANACTAGTTTGATGAGGGGAAGAAGAGCAGGGTGGGGTTGGTGGAGCAGGTAGTTTCTGCTTGTGGATCTTGGGCTGGGGAAGCCAGGAGGCCAAGACTAGAGGGGGAAAGCCAGGGCTGACCTGGGCTGATGCTGTAGACTCCAGGAGTAGTTTGACTTCCAAGCAATCTGACCATGGGCAAATGGGAGGCGAGCTCTCCTTAACAGAGGAGCTAGGTTAGAGATATGTCTGCTTCCTGAGGAAGCTCCTACACCCGCCTTGTGTAGAACCCAGAGCCTCATAGGCTAAGCCTGAGTCTTACCCCTACCTCACCTCTCTTTGTTCAAGGATGTTCCTCCTCCCTCTCTAGCTCCTTCTCCACATTTTGTTACCATTTTGTTACCATACTAAGACAACTCCCCAGAGCCCTCAATTCATGCTCCCTAAAACACAGGCACGGTTTTAAGACTGCCCATTAAGGCTGGAGGCAAGAGTATTGGTGGCTGGTGACTAGCTGGGGTTCCACAGAAGTTGAGGTGGAAGCTGAGGGAGAATCCATTGGAGTCACAGTCAGTGATGGCCATAAAAGGGGAGGGAATTTTGTTTTCATCGTCTGAAACGATGAACTTTTCCGTGATTGAGTTTTCATAGGATTATGTTATATCCATCCTTATTTTGTTTAATTTTNAAAATAATCTTGTGACCGAAGCATGGCAGTGTAACAGTGCCTCCCCTGAGCACTGATACTATCGCTGTTGTAAAATTCACTTTGCGGAAGAGAAACTGAAGCCCTGAGCGCTGAGGAATTGGTTCAAATTGTGCTGGTCACCAGTGGCAGAACTGGAGTGCAGACCCCTTCATGTGCCACTGTCATGACCCCTGGACTGTCCAGCCCCACTGGAGTGATCTCAAAAGGGAGTCACATGAAGAGAGTGAAGGAAGATTATGTTCTCTTTCAAAGACAGACGCACAGGCAGCAGCCACATGTGGTGGCATGCATCTGTAATCCTGCCACTCTGGAGACTGAGGCAGGAAGATGACCACAAGTCTAAGGCTAGACCCTCAAAAAACTACCAAAAGATCCCTCCCAAACAACAACAACAACAAAAGACTATGCACAGTAAATAGNTGGACATGAGTACCAAACCCTAGAGAATGCAGACCTCTGAGGTGAACTATGGGTAATGCTTATTTCTTCCTAGCGTTCTCTTGCATTCTCAAAATATGTATAGTGAGAAAGGGTTTTGTTTGGTTGTCTCCAGATAGAGTCTCACTAAATTGTCCTGGATTGCCTTGAATTCACTCTGTGGCCCAAATTTTAAAAACGTTTTTTATTACAGTGTTTGTGTGTGTGTGTGTGTGTGTGTGTGTGTGTGTGTGTGTGTGTGTGTGTTCTTTCCATCTACCGTTTGGGTTCCAAGGATCAAAGTCATGTCACCAGGCTTGGCAGCCTTTACCAGCTAAGCCATCTTGCCAAGCCCTGGTTTTTAAACTTTTGATTCTCTTGCCTCAGCTTCCCTAGTGCTGGGATTATAGATGTGAGCCCCCATACCTGACTAAAAGAAGTCATTATTTTTACCACCAGGCAATGTTATAGGAAGTCCNCTCACAGTGCTAAGTTCTGGGGACAGGAATAGAGCTGCAGTGTTGGTTAATTGTTGATCACCTTGTGTAGCTGAGTCTCAGGACAGGTGGCCAGGAAGACCACCCAAAACTGTGCTTCAACTAAGACATAGAGCGGGCTGGGCGTGAGGGCACATGACTGTCATCTGCACTTGGGAGGCTGAGGGAGGAGAATCACAAGTTACCCTGGCTACATGACTCTACGAACAAAAACAANCCCCCCTAACAAAGGACAAAACAGTAGAGTCTGAAGGGGCCTGGGGCTTACCCATTGGCCAAGGACCATCTTTCTACAGACCAAGGTCCTTTGCTCTGTGCTTTGGGGTTTGAGGTTACCATAGGCTTTGAGAAGAAATGCCCTGTGTGCAGCTAGGGATTCCGGGGCTGGAGATGGGCTCCCTGGGGCAGAAGTAGAGAAGAGTGACTTGGGGAGTGGGGCTGTGTCTTAGTTAGGGTTTTATTGCTGTGAAGAGACACCACGACCACGGCAACTCTCATAAAGGAAAACATTTAATTGGGGTGGCTTGCAGTTTCAGAGATTTAGTCCATTATCGCCTTGGCAGGAAGCATAGTGGTGTGCAGGTAGACATGGTGCTGGAGGAACTGAGAGTTCTATAACTTAACAGCAGGAAGTGAATGTCACACTAGACCTGGCTTGAGCATTTGAGACCTCAAAGCCGACTGGTGAAACAAGGAAACACACATGCTTTCTGATGTTAACTTTCTCTTTTACTTCATCTTAAAAATGGTCTCTGACTCTTTCTGTCTCCGCATTGCTATGTATCTCCACACTGCTACATCCAGCTACCTATCTTTACCTACATACATCTTTTCACATGGCTACACATCTTTCTTTTACATTTTTACTCACTCTTTACTCACTCACTCTTTCACCCACTCACTCCCTCACACTTCTTTCATGCTCCTTCTTCTTCATCTCTCACTCAGCACACACAAACACACCACCACACACACACACACACACACACACACACACACACACACTTCGCTCACCTTCTGCAGCAGCTCTCACATAGCTCTGCATAGCTATCTCTCTCCACACCGCCACTGCTTGCTGCTCTGTTTCCGTCAAACTCTGGAGAATTATAAGCTACATTTTCAGGGCCCTACCCATTCTCAAAACACAAGATAAGTCACATAGTTTCTCTTAGGCTAGTAATGTCACATTGACCCATGCATGTAGCTCTAAGTTGGTGAGGGATCCCAGACATTAAACAATTGGCTGAACCTTGAGCAGTCAGGGTACATGTAGAAAGGGAGCTACAACAAGGACTATGTCTTGATGTAGACAGCCTGGCCTTGTTTTAGCAATAAACAACACCTGGGAATTAGTCTTTGTGTATATTCTGCAGGGGCAGCTTAGTCTGTTTTGGACTAGTTCTAAGGTCTTTGCAAAATGTATAAAAGGCTGTCTTTGAGACTAAGAATATTGTTACTTTCCTGTGTCCTGGTATTATTTCTATACATCAGAATTATACAGCTTAAACAGAAATCCANATCTAAATGTGTGCCCAGAGATGTAAAACACTACCACAGGGCTGTGGAAAGCACCCCACAGCTGTTTTTATTAGGGAGGCATAGCAGTGACACCTGAGAAAGTTACAGACAGGAAACAACTGGTTTCCACAGCCAGTGACCCCACGACTTTTCCAGGTGGGGCTCCCCATCAGGGAGTTTATACCTCTGGTGGGTCAACTTGGAAACACTAGTTGTTACCTGCTGTATACTCCCACGGCCCTCAGCACCCTAGTGACACACTTTCTCCAACAAAGCCATACCTACTCCAACAAGGCCACACCTCCCAATAGTGCCACTCCCTGTGAGCCTGTGGAGCCATTTCAATTTCAAACTACCACAGAGGGTAAGGTAGAAGATTCTAGCTGGAAGCCACCTCCTTAGCTCATTAGCTAAGAGATGATTTGCCAAGAGGGTGGGGGTGAAGAGTAGGGGGCATAGGCAGGAAGCAAGCTCTCATGGGGCTGAGGTAAGGAAGGAAGGCTTGCTCTGCTCTGTGACACTTGGGTACCACCATGGAATTCTCAAAGTGATCTCTTTTTTTCCATTGACTAGAGACCACCTGGGAACGGCCCAGCAGTTCTCCTGGGATTTCAGCCAGCCCTGGCCCTCACAGGAGCTCTCTGCCTCCAACAGGTAAGATCCACTCAGCAGCTTGGGGTTACTGGGAGGACTACATACCCACTTTCACAGGGAAGCCGAGACTGTGGGTCCTGGGTCCTTGAAACCTGGTGTGGAATCTTGTGGATCAGACCTGGAGATAGTCCAGACCACATCCCTGAAGCCTGCTTCCCAACATGGCAGTCGTGTCCAGGCAGGACTAGCTATAGCTCTGGGCTCTTTACTACTGAAGTGCTTAGGAAGACTGGCTGGGTGAGGTCAGAGGTCAGAGATCTTTCCAGGTACAGAACAGAACAGCTCCACATGGCTCTCACCAGCATTGAGGAGTGGACGCTAAAAGAAGGTGGAGTTTTACAGAGGAATTCTTGAACAGAATGTTCTGGAAAGGAAGTAAGATTGTTTATGAGGATGTGACTTAGCAGCAGCAGTAGCTGAATGCGGCATTTGAGGTGTACNTTTGTATACTAGGTATGAGAATTGTCCAGAAATGTCTTAGGTGATGTCTGGTTCTTAGACACGAGGAAGAAGGTTACAGGCTTGCCAACAGGAAGAACAGCTTTTGATCTCTTCTGGGTTCCCCTCCTCCAGGCAGCCTTCCCTGACTACTCTGTTTGGAGCCCTCAACCTCTCAGTCTGCGTCACAGTGTGTGGCCTTACCGCATTCTAATTTCTCTCTGTTGAGGCTGTTGTCCCATGATGTACTGAGGGGAGGGCTGGATGTCTCTAAGTCTCCACACAGAGCCTTGTTGCATGAATTTACAAGTCACCAGTTGCCTCTTGAGAGGCTACACACACAGGCTTATCAGTGCCCAGTGCTGTCACCTGTGGGGGCTGTCCTCCAGGATGGAGCACTGGGTGAAGCTGGCCCGGACCTCTGTAGAGGCCTGGGATTCACAGACCCTCCATCACCTAGAAGCATGTCAAGAGCTCTCCTTGGCCCAGCATCAAGTATGCTGAGCCTCTGAAGGGTTAAGAAGGGTGGGACATNGTTAAGAGGGTCAGAAGGGACCTGGGCAATGGCTGCCCACATCTCAGGGACCTAGCATGGCATTTCCCAAGTGTAAGGCTATAGAGTACTGCACAACCAGCACTCTGGTAAAGGGGCTCAGTGGTCAGGCTCTTTGGAGGTGTGGTGGACACACCCTGTTCTGAAAGAGACCTGGATGCATCAGTGCATTTCATAGGGATTCCCACTGTGTTCATTCCCAGCATGCNTTGTACTTGCCAGCCTGTCAGCTCTCAACTCTGAGAGGCTTTGCCTTCCCGGGGGGTATTAGGCAGTGTCTAAGACTACCACAGGGGCAAGGAACTCACAGGCATCTTCAAGGAAGAGTCCAGAGGTCTTGCTAACTGTCCCACAGGGCATAGGAGAGGCCCACAACAGACTCCTGGGCTTACAGCAGTGAGAGCTAAGAAACTGCTGGTTACAGAACATCCATTCGGCANTGCCCACAGCAGTGGTCTTGGTCTTTTAGGAGTCTCTGGGCCATGACCTGTGAGAACTGGGAAGAATATCAAGCAGGGAGACTCTGTCTTGGATTCAAAGACCCACTCTTGGTTTTCACACCCATTTTAGTGTGGGGGCACACCAGTTGTATCGTATACTGAAGAATATACCCCAAATCCCCCCCTCTTAGTGGTATTTAAAATCTAAGTACGCCTACTATCAGTGGCAGTTTTAATTTGGGAGATTATAACTTGTTTCCTGGGGTCTCNGTCATGCTGCTTCTCCCACCGGGCCTCTTTTTCACCATTCATATACTAGGACCCCAGAGAGTGATCATGGCAAAGGGCCTGACCTAGCTTCATGACTTTGATACTGTTCACTATGAAGCATAAAGCCATCCATCTACCATCCACCCTCCCTCCTATCATCTCCCTTACATCCCCTCTCCACCTCACACCTTACCATCCAAATTCTTACTCCTCTCACTCAGTTGCTGTGATAAAAACCTCTTCTCAAAAATAATTTAAGGGAGGAAAAGGTTTATTTCAGCTTTAGGTCACCCAAGAAAGTCAGAGCAGCAGCTCAAACAAGAGCTTGAAACAGAAACCTTGGAGGAACACTGTTGGCTGCCTTGTTCACTGGCTCACACGATTCGCTGGCTTTNCTCTACAGCCCTGAACCACCTGCCTAGGAATGGTGCCTCCCACAGTGGGTGGGGCTCTCCTGCACCAATTCATAATCAAGATAACTCCCCACAAGCGTGCCTACATGCCAATCTGATCAGGCCAATTCCTTGATTGAGGTTTTCCTCTCAGATGACTCTAGGCTGTGTCAAGGTGACGATTAAAGCCAACTAGAATGATTCTCTATCCCCCTGCCATCATTCTCCTTCTATACATCTCCCACTCTCCATCCCATCATCTTCTCTTTCCTCTTTGTCATCATCTTCCCCTTTTCCACTCTCTTCCATCTTCTACCCTCCATCATCCAACCACAGTCCCTTCATCCCTTCTCTATCCCCTCCCAACCCTCCACCTCTATCCTCAACCCTTCCTCCATTCTCCATCTTCCTGCCATCTTCACTCCATCTACTTTCCTCTCTTCCTTCATCCACCCTCCCTCATCCATTCTCCATCCTCCCTTTGTCCTTCATCTTCCCTCCATCCTCATGTACCATTCCAAGGATGGCAGGATCTGGTGTGTGCTNTTGTCTTCTTTCCTTCTATATGAATCCAAGTCTTTTAAGTAAATAATGGAATAGTGGCCACTCTATTTCTCTGTAGGGGATCCCAAGGTTTTTGGTTTGTTTGTATATTGTTGTTGTTTTTCTAGCTCTTTTTCTCATTTAGTTTAACAGAGATTGGATTTTACTGTGGAAAGATAAATAAACACAGGAAGGAACCTGAGGTTGCTTTAGAGCTGGACCGAATCCTTAGGCTCCTGGGGTTGTAGCCTCTTGTCGTGGAGACCCTACAGGGCCTGGATCTCAGTGCTTTCTGTTGTGTTTGTTTCTGTGAAAGTCACAGTAGTAGTGTATTAACCTCTTTAATTTTTTATTATTTTATTTAGTGTGTGTGTGTGTGTGTGTGTGTGTGTAAAGTGTGAGTACCAGTGTGTGTGCCACAATGTCAGAGGTCAGAGGACTCTGAGGGGTTGATTCTCTTCTTCCACTGTGACATCCAGGGATCATACTTAGATTGTCAGGCTTATCCAACAAGTGCATTNNCTGCTGGGCCATCTTGCAGACCCTGTCAACCACCTTCATCACTACATATGCCACTGTTTCCCACTGTTCCNAGGGGACATCCTGGGGGACTTGGACAAGCAAGCACAAAGGAAATAGGCCAGGGGATCCCTGCACACTCTAACAAGGAGTGAAAGTGGGCCAAGGCGACAGTGACTGGGGAATCAGAAGACCTCAGTGAAGAAGTGACATTTAGGACAAGATTCAGAGACAAGATTTAGGTAAGGTAAGGTTGGGGAGGAGTGGCAGAGACAGTGAGTCTGGTCAGGAACAACCAGGTCAAAGGTCCCTAAGGCAGGAACAGCCCCAGTCAAGTGAGTGGGCTTGAGAATAGAAGGAGTGTAGGCTGGACAGGAGGGAGGTGGGGACAGGGTCTGCCAAGCCAGGTGAGCTGAAGAGGAACACACTGGATTTCATGTTGCATGTGGAAGTGGAAAGGAGGGAACAGCTGATGGGTGAGCAGCTCTGATTTCAGGAGTAGCTGCCAGGCTGCACTAGCTCGATGCTTTCTGTTAGTAGTGGCAAAGTTTCACACGGTGCCTGTGAATGTGTGTGTGCATGTGTGTGTGAAGGGCAGTGAAGAAAACCAAGTCACATTTCCTGACCACAGACCATAGACATCCCTCTGGCCTCTCCTAAAGGAAAACATGGAACACTAAACAATGTTGGGAAACCACAGATTAACCCCACTAAGCTGCACGGGGGTCGGGGGAGAGCTCAGCTTTAATTCCAAGAGCCCTCCTGCCTTCCACAGGGTCTTCAGGCTCAGAGTAGGGCTGGGTCATTCCTCTCACAATTAACAAAGATAGCCAGGTTCCCAGCTGCGGAGGAGAGATCTAGATATATACCAGAGCTCTCAGAACACATTCTTCTTTTTAAATGTTGGGTGATATTTATGGTGACTACCGAGCCGGGGACCTGGCCCACATTACTCTTTTAATGTTACCGGAGTTGAGGAGCCCTGTGGATTCAGTAGCTTTACTAGGGCTGCCTGCTGCCAGGCTTTTGAAATAAAAAGCCATTCAGACCACAACAGAACTCCTGAGAGCCTTTCAGTGACTGCTGGTAACATCAAAGACCCTCTCTGGGCTGGTTTAGCACGTATTGTGGAAGTATTGGTTTGTGGAGAGAGAAATTGTATCAGGCACAGGGGAGGAAAGTGGAGTAAGGAATGGCGTTCTTTGAGTGTCATGCCTGAGTCACTTGTAGGATGAGGGCAGCAGAGAGCAGTGCTGTCCCTCCCTGTAGGGCTTGTGGGGGCCGTGAACTCAATCTGTATCTTGTGCTCAATGCTGAGGCTGCTGGCCATTTGTGCTCTTCATATGTCTAGTGTGTCCAAGAAACTGAAATTTTAACTTACTTTAATAACTTTAAAAATCTTTGTGGAACAATTTTATGCTTACAAACAAGTAGAAAAAACAGCACAGGAAGTTCCTGTCCTGCCTTTCTTTTCCGATTAATCTTTGAGGAAGAGGATGGTAGCACTGGGGATGGGACCCAGGGCCTATGTAGGCTAGGCAAGCCCTCTACCGCTGAGCTACAGTCTAAGGCTGTCCAGTAGGCCCTCCATTCAGTTCCCCTGTGAATGTACACCACACCGAGAGTCCATTTGTCAGAACCAGGAAGTGAGCCTCACGTGTTACTCTAAACTAAATGCCAGATTTTATTTGGACTTGATAAGTTTTCCATGGATGCACGTTTTCTAGTCTAGGATGCTGCCCTGAAGCTCTGCTGCATTTAGATTTTATTTAAATTAGATTTGCTAAAAAGCCACCTGCAGCCAGTGGATGGTGCATCCAACAGAGCAAAAGGTACAGAGGGAGCTCTTACCTGAGCCTCAGAGCCTGGGGTGTGCCCTGAACTGGTGTTTTGTTTCTTTGGGTTTTTTGTTTTGTTTTGTTTTTTGTTTTGTTCTGATTTTGTTGTTGTTGTTGTTGTTTTGTTTTGTTTTGTTTTAAAGATGGAGACACTTATTATTTACTGAGGCTGCTGCCCTGGCAAGGTGTAGGGGAGGGTGTTTGGGAAAACAAGGTTTAGGGCCAGACTTTGCCAGCCTTAGGCACTGGCCTAAGTTAGGGGTCATTCTTAGGTCTCCAGAAGCCCTGGGGGACCTGGGTACAGGGGAGAGGTCCAGGATTAGGGAGGAGCCTGAATCCTGGAGAGTATGCGGCAGACAGCTATGTCTCCCTGAGCAGAGACTTGCTGTGGCTCCAAGCCACACCCTAATGCTCAGCCCTAAACCAGNAAGCCNTGGATGCCTTGCCTTCCTCACTCAGGAGCAGGACTCACCAACATTGCAGATTAGCAAGTGGTCAAGCTGAAAGCCTACCCTACAACCTAAATGAGACCTCTCTGTTGCCATCAGGCGAGGAGGCCACGGTGCTCCCTGTTGGAAAGGGGCTGCACTCCTTTAGAACCTGTGATCTTGATGGATAAGCCTCCAGGGAGTTTGAAGAGGTTGATCCCACCATCTTGCCCTAGGCTTTCACCCTATCACAGCATGGGAGAAAATGCACTGTGAACTTTATCTTTGGGAGCACAGTCTACATCCTAGACAGCCAAGGCAGATAGTAAGGACCAACTGGCCAGACAGAAGTTTCTGGAACAAAAGGGTATTCTTGTAAAACTACTCCCCTGAATGGCCTGATGAAGACTCTGAATTCTCTGAAGAAGTTGAGTTTGAAGAGGCACCTGCAAGTCATACTGAGGCCTGCTGGGGCTGAAAGGTGCAGGGCTATGCCTGCTTACAATCAGGCACTGACCACAGAACCCACTCTAGTGTTCTCCTACAGTGGTTCTCAAAAGTGAGTTCCATAGGAGTCTGTGCCATTGCCCTAGATGAATCTGTATGTGAGTCTGTATATGAGTGTGGTGTGTGTGTGTGTGTGTGTGTGTGTATGTGCGCATATGGGCACGTGTGTGCTGGACACTTCTGCCCATGATGTCCATAGCACACATGAGTATATACAAAGAATACTCTCAAAAGTAGTGTTCTATTACAGCCAGGGTAACACCACAGTGCCTCACTGTGTTTAATATAGAGGTGGATGGATGGATGGATGGATGGATGGATGGATGGATGGATGGATGGATGGACAGAGGATGTATATATGAGTAGATTGATGAGTAGATGAGTGGATGGATGGATGGATGGATAGGATGGGTAGATGAATGATGGATGGATAGATGGATGAATGGATGGATGGATGGATGGATGGGTAGACAGATGTGAGGGAGGGAAGGCAGGAAGAAGAGTAGATAGATGGATTTCCAAAACAACGAGCCCCAGGTTTCTTAACCAGAAGGAGGATAAATCATTACACTCATTCCATAGAGATGAGAAGTCAGGCCAGAGCCTAAGGAGTTGGATGAGGGTGTCCAGGGCTACTCCTCTGTTCCTTTGTTTTCTTAGGCAACAGAAACCTGGATGCTGGGACTTGGCAAGGAACTTTTTATAGCAGGAGTTGGGGCTGAAAAGAGAACGCAGAGCTCCTGGGAGGGTGAATTCTGAGAAGCAGAGGCTGTTGGCTTTGTCACTTAGACTCTCCAGGTTTTTCTGTTCCCTCTCTCCCTGTGCTGTCGCTCTTCCCTCACTAACCTCCTTTTTATCNAAGTATCTTTCTCCCCTTCTCACTGTTCATCTCTCAAGCCCTCTGTCTGATGGGCCATGAGGGAAGTCCATGTGTGGGTGCCTGTGTTTGCATTTATTTTTGAAGTTTCTGCAGTTACCAGCCAGTTGGAGCTTTTCACTCCCCCTTTTAAGTCATAGAAACCCCTGAGTTTGGCATTTTATGCTTTTTCATATATCCCCATCCTGTTCTATGCTCTTTATGGCTGAGTAATCCTTGATCAATTTTATTTCTCTCTCAGAGGCTAGAGTCCTTGGAAGTCCCCCATTTGGGCTTCCCTTATCCTGTGACCAGTGGTTGGTGAATTAGGAGTCCAGAGGGTAGGGATGCTCTTGGGAAAGCACCCTGGGTCTCATGGGCTTTAGCTGTTCTCATTTTCACTGGTAGGCTTTCTGAACATGCCTGCCCGAAGTAGAGAGACACATAACACAACGGGGTCAGGAGAGAACTGCTGTGTGGGGAGAAATGGTTGAATGGAAAATTTGTTTTTCTTCCCAGTAATTGTTTTGACATGAGCAGTAAGTAGCCAACAGCTGACAAACTAGAATTGAAGAAAGAACAAGGGGCTGGATTAGAGGCCTAGGCATTAGCTGGGTCCTGGCAGGGCTGGGAGCCAGGGAAGCCAGGGGAGCCAAGGCTAGGTGACAGGCTACAGCTCATAGAACATTCTATAGCCTAGTGATTTCTGGGAAGGGAGTGAGTGGGGGTCAGAGGACAGCCTCTGCCCTCGAAGAGCTGGGGGACAGCCTGGGCTTATAGGGACCCGGTGATATCAAAGATAGTGGCATCACTACCTGCTCAAAGAAGACATGTTTTATTTTATCACCAGACTGAGCTATGGTTTGTCTCTGGGGTATAAAGGGTCAGAGTGTACAGGCTGAGAGACCTGCCANGTGTTTCTCAGTCTTGGGATAACTTGTGGCTGGCTATTTCCTTAGAGCTTTAACAAGTTTAGCTCATAAAACCATCTGGGCCTGGTGCCTTTTAGTGGAGGTGCACTTTTCCAAAGGTCTCCTCCTCCTCCCCCTCCCCCATCCCTATGCCTCCTCTTCCTCCCCAGTATCTCCCCATTCTCCTCCTCTCCTTCCTCCTTCCTCTTCCCCTTCTTCTCCTCCTATTTCAAGTATTCTTGAAGTCATCTTGATAATTTGAATCTTATGGAAGGTTTGGATTTTATTAGTCTACGATTAGAAATCATGTGCTCTTGCATTAAAAAATAATAAAAAAAAACTCTTGCCTGTATTTGTTGTGCTTAAGTATTTAATTCTCAGCATTTGTGGTTACCCTCAAATTAAGCTACTTCATCTCCTTTTCTTATTGTTATGATTCCTACCCCACTCTAAACACACACATGCACATGCCTACACACGCAATGGCACACACATGGGAGGAGAAAGAGAGAGAACACCAGCTCGAGGTTGCCAATGTCATTCCCATCTCTTAACATTAATTTCCTTCACTGGGCTTGCNTCTTGTTTTCCTTGGTTTGTTTTGGAGGTCATTTAATTTTTTTTCCCTCCCAGATCTTTAGGGAGAATGTTTAGTCCACTTAATTTTGTTGTTTTGGGCTCAGTAATGGAATAATTAAAGCTATGAATTCTCCCGAAACTAAAATGCAGGCTTTATCCATTTGTTTTAACCTATTCTTCCTTACTCTTTTCTAAATAATGTGTAATTATGTTCTTAAGTTCTCTTTCAGCCTGACAGTCCTTAAGAGGGCATTTTCTTAAGTTTCCAGCTATTTGGAAGTTCTGTGGTTGGAAGCCCTGTGTGTTTATTTTTCATNATTAATATCTACTTTTATTGTGTTTTGGTCAAAGAATGTGTCCTGGATTNTTTATGCCTGCTGCTGTGCACTGCCAGTTTACTTGTGGCTTAAGCNCGGTTAACTTTTCAAATGTCCCATGGCTTCTTGGCAAATGCTGTCCTCTCTGTTTATAGGGTAGGATGTTTTATACATGACCCTCACTCAGTCCCTCAACTAAAATTCTCAGANCTCATTTGTCCTTATGCTTATTAATCAGTCCCAGAGCCCAAGTGTATGCCAGGGTTTCCACCTCCATCTTGCACTTTCAGGCATTTCTTTTTGAGGCATTGTGTTCCCTGTGCAGGTTGTCCACCTTGTTCATCCCCGTTTT
>LZPO01108207.1:16698-28634 GCA_001675575.1 Neotoma lepida | reverse complement strand
CCCCGACAAAAGAAAAAACAAAGTAAGCAAGCAAACAAAAGCAAAAACAACGCCCCCCGCAAACCAGAACAAAACAAAAACAGCAACAAAAATCTCTTTGCTTTTCCTTCTTTCCTGCCTCTGCAACACATCTTCATTTGTGCTGGTGGCACTGGAGGCTTTGGTGTGTCATATAGTATACCCTTTTGTCCCATCAGCTTGACTGGCAAATGTTCATTGCAATGAGTTCAAGGCCTGTGGTTTCTGGTACACCATTCTCACTGGATCCTCACCAGAACTCCTCTGGGATATTCTGTGGTACCCTGAGTCTTGGAGATCCTGTGGGTATCATTCCACAGGACCAGTCCTTTCAGGAGCTCCAGCAAGTCCTAGATGGGGTAGATGCTAGGGTGGGCCAACCCAAGGCCTGCCTGAGGGCCTGGATGGAGCTGGTTAGTCTGGGCCACCGGGGCCACCTGCCTTGGACAAGGGGGTAGAGTCAGCTCCCCTACATGCATGCCCTCAGAGTCAGTTCAGCCTCGCCTGTGGTGAGGGGTGGGGGCCATCTCTCCCAGGTACAGGGGCCAGCTCTTTTGCTGTAGTGTCCAGACAGAGGCAAAGCCAGCTTTCCCAGGGCCTGCAAAGGGCGGGGCGGGCTCAGCATGGCCCTCTGATTTGACACAGGCCATAGGCATCAACACGGGCACCAGCTGCAGCTGGATTACGGACATAGACATGGTCCTTGGCGGCAGCTTGGGCCTGGACGACGACATCTAGGCTCCAAGTGGAAGGAATGGCCACTCAGGTGGGAATGGTTCTGGCAGCCACATAGCCGCCAGACACCACCAAGGCCTCAGGTTTCAGTCTCAACCCTGGGTTTCTATGTGACCTTTGGTGGCAATACAGGACCTGGACTTCAGCACAGACCCTAGCCATGGTAAGACCACGGACCCCAACATGGTCCTTGGCAGCTGCTGGATCTGGATGTCACCACTGCCTCAGTGGCAGTATGGCCCTCAGACAATAACCAACATGGCCCTCAATCTTGAATGTCTACACAGCCTTCGATGGTAACAGGAACACTGGACATCAGCGCAGACTCTGGCTGCAGTAGGGCCACGGACCCTGACATGACTCTCAGTTACAGCTCTGGCCCAGACATCACCATAACATTGAGTAGCAGTGCAGACCACTCAGTTCTGCATGGATCCTAACCCTCAGACATCAACCTGGACTCAGGTGGCTGATCTGACTCTGGGCATCCAAATGGCGCTCAGTGGCAACTGGAACCACATANGTCAATCTAGCNCCTGGCCCTANAGGGCCACTGANGCAGACANGGCCCTCGGCGGCAGCCTGGAACCAGATGACACCATGGCCCCAGGTGGCAGCACAGGCCACCCATATCTGTATGGCCCCTGCTGTGTTGTGGCCCTCAGACTNCAATCAAGCTGCAGACTCTGGCCCAGATCCTGGGCCTCTGTGTGGGCCCTAGTGGCAACCTGGGCCACAGACTTCAACACAGACCCCAGTTGCAACTGGGCTACAGACCCAGACATGGCTCCAGCAGCTCAGCGTGGTCGACATCCTAGCTCCCAGTGGTAGCCCTGGCCACTCAGATCAGGATGGCTCTGGCAGCAGCATGGCCCCCGGACACCAACAAGGCCACAGGTTGCGGCCCAGACNTTAGGCTTCATGTGGCTTTTGGTGGAAACATGGGTCATGGACATCCCCATAGACTTTGGCTGCAGTAGGGCCATGGACCCAGACATGGTCCTCGGCAGCAGCCTAGTGTGCTTGTCACCATGACCCCAGATGGTGGCAAAGGCCACCCAGATTGGCACAGCCCCAGTGTCAGCAAGGCCCGTGGACCCAAACACGGCCCCAGCCCACTGGAATCAGCACGGCACTGGACAGCAACAGGGGCCATGGACATCAACATAGACCCTGGCTTCCATAGGACCAGGGACCCAGACATGGCCCTTGACAGAAGCCCAGCCTGGACATCACCATGGCCCCGGGTGGTGAGCAGACCTCCGACATCTGCCCACTCCTCGTAGTCTTCGTTTCTTCCTTCCTGCGTCTCTCCACAACTCATGAACCATTCCACTTTTATCTCTCTCCCATTTCTCCACCACTCATTTTCTTATTATAAGGCCCACATGCCAGGTACCATAAGGCGTCAGGAGGGCCTTGAGAACCCCGGCTGGCTAGTCCCCATCTGAGTGGAGCTGCATCAGGTGGGGGTGGCTGTATTCCCACCAGCCGGGCACCCTGGCTGGATAGTCCCTGTCTGAGCCCAAAATCTGGCATGGCGAGAAAGTGTGAGGAAGCTGGTCACAGTGCATCTATCATTAGAGAGATGAAAGCCCGTCTGCTCACCAGGCTTTTCAGGACCCCCACCCTGTCTTTCAGTCCGTCTAAGCATNCTTAGACTTCACTTTCTTCAGTTAAACCTCCCTGGAATTTTCAAACACTAGCATACCTACGAGCATTGGATGTGAGAGCGTGTATTAGTTCCTTTCTCACTACTGTGACAAAACTACACAGCAAAGCNACTTAAGGGGCTGGGAGGCGGCTTACTGGGGAAGGTGCTTGCTGTACAAGCATGAGAAACTGAGTTTCATTCCCAGCAAACACATAAAAAAGCCAGATGTGGCCATGTGTGTCTGTAACCCCAGCACTGGGGAGGCANAGGCAAGCAGATCTCTGGGACTTGATGGTCATCAGCCTAGCTCAACTGATGAGCCCCAGGTCCTGATGAGAGACCCTGTCTCAAAAACAAGGCTCCTGAGAAGCAACATCAGAGGTTGACCTGGGAAACACAATACAACACAACACACACATACACATATACACACACATATACACATGTGCACACACACACATACACACANANACANANANACACATANACACACATACACACATACACATATACACACATACACACACATACATACACACATACCCACACACATACAAACATGTACATATACACATACACACACACACACACACATATGTACAAATGAGAAAGGAAGAGTTTATTTTGATTATTTGGGAGGATGCAGTCTGTCATGACTGGGAAGGCGTGGCGAGAAAGTGTGAGGAAGCTGGTCACAGTGCATCTATCATTAGAGAGATGAAAGCCCGTCTGCTCACCAAGCTTTTCAGGACCCCCACCCTGTCTTTCAGTCCGTCTAAGCATTCTTAGACTTCACTTTCTTCAATTAAACCTCCCTGGAAGCACCCTTACAGTCATGCCCTAAGGTGCGTGTCCTCGTAACTCCAAATCCAGTCAAGTTGAAGGGCATTTCAGAGTTTGGCTCTTTGGATGGGTACTACACACCTGGTGCAACATTCCCAAGTCCTAAAATGTCCAAAATCTGAAATATTTTTGATCCCAAACATTTTTGAAAAAGGATATTCACCCTTACTTACATGATAGCATTCAGAGACTGAAGCTGGAAAAGTCCCCAGAGANAGGAAGAGGACTCAGGGCCATGGTGGGGGAGCCACCTGACTCAGGAGAAAGAGACAGGACCCCTTGTCAGCACCTGTGGTGGCAGCTGGGTTCTGATGGCCTCAGCTTCTGCTGATCATGCTCCTGAGGAGAANGTCGGTCCCCTGAGAGTTCAGGACACTGGCTGCCAGAAATTGGAGCTTTCCACTCTTTCCTAGCTCCTAGCTGCAGATCAGATTCCAGTAGCTGGACCCTGCCACATGAGANCTCCTGCAACCCTGGGATGAGGTGGGAGAGAGAGGGCTGCTGTGGCCGGAAGTCGAGGGTGCCTGTCTGTGGCCCCTGCAGCATCTGAGCTGTGTCTCTGTCCCCACAGTGAATGGATACCACGCATCAGGGACCCCGGCGCACCCTCCAGAGGCTGCCCACATGAGTCTCCGAAAATCTACCGGTGATTCCCAGGTAAGGGGCTGCCAAGGGAGGTAAGGGCAGCGGAGTGTCCAGCTCAGGAAGAATGTAGGTGGGAGTCAGGGACTACGGCCCTTTTCTGCCATTAGTGGAGAGTATTCCTGGGTTGTCCTAACAGTTCCTGATGGAGGATGGGATGCAGAATTGCAGTTCATTGGTTTTCTAGAAATTGAGGGACATTTGGGACAGGAGATAATGGATTATAATTGTCAGGGCAGAGAGATCCACTCTGCTTCCCACAAATCCAATAGAGCCCAGATTTCCTGTCATGTTAGCAGTGTGAACCACCAGGCCATTGTCCTTGTAGTCCTCTGCTGTGCCCATCCTCAGTCACCCAGAATGGAGTTTAGGAAAATGTGACCATCTCATTCACTAACCCAGCACAAACATGGCTGTAGGATGCAAAGAATTTACGTGTGTTTTTATTTTTGAGTCAGGGTCTTATGTAGCCCAGGCTGCACCCTAGTTTTTTATCCTTCTGTCTCCAACTCCCAAGTGCTGAGATCACAGGCATGCACCACCATACCCACCTGGGAATATGTTTTAAGATTCTCAAACTGCTGTCTCTTTCGCCATCCAAATTGACACGTGTGACATCATGAGATAGGTATGAAGAGCCTTCTCATGAGCATGGAACCACAGAGGAATAAACTCATGAGATTGAGTCAAGTCATAGTGGACCCAATAAAATATCCTATGATTTCCTTATTTGCACGAAGCTGCATCTAAGGGGGGATAGTCTCCTCACAAATTAAGAGTCTCTTAAGGAAACTTCCAAACCCTGTCATACTTTCTCAGGAATGGATGTGGCAGCCTACNGGGGTGATGGTGATGATGGCTGATGGCCACGATGGTAATACTGCTGAGAACAATAGTTGTGTATGCTGTGGCCTCTGCATGATCACTGAAGGAAAGACCTGTGCTCTGTGAGTGCCATCAATTAAGGTGTGACAGCCAGCTTCGATGGAGCAAAGGGTGTTGAGTTTGGAAGCTTAGTAAGTTGTCCTCTCAGGGGGCCGAGCATTGATTGAGCCCAGATTCAGAAACGTGTGGCAGAGAACTTGAGGCTCAGTGTGAGGCAGGCCTTTCAAGTCACCTGCCCCTTGGATAGGATCTGATGTGAGCAGAGTGTGCATTCCCAGACAGCCCCCAGATGCCAGTAGTGGTGCTGCTACTAGAGACCACGTCTGGTTAGTGGGGATCGAGGCTTAGTTAACAGTACACAGGGTTGTGTCTAACACCCTCAAATCCCTGCTCACATCACTTCTCATGAATCAACCCTGACTTTGCATGTCCTGTTGAGTCACCAATAGGCTTCTCCATGAGCTGATCAGTGTGTTGGAAGGGAAAATGGCTTGTCATCTGACTTGAAAGTGTTTCTGAAGAAAGGAGCCGGTCCTGCTGCAGTTGAACCACGATAAAACCATGCTGCTACCCCAGAACCTTGAGGAAAGACACTGGAAACAATTCTGCCTTCTTCCTTCCCCACTGAGATGTGACACCCCTGGCCTCCAGAAGTACTATGAAGGTCCCACTCAACCATTTAAAACATGCATGCTTCTGGGGCAGCTTAGAATATGGAAGCTGATTTAACAGTGTGCTGTAGGCCTTGGACAGAGGAATTCCTCCTCCTATATCTGCTCTTGGAACATACTCAGAGATTTATATGTCACACCATTCATACAAGCATTATCTATACCCCTTCAAAACTGGACCCAATCTAACTGTCCAGCAACAAGGGATGGGCAAAATGACTTCCAGTGCTGGATATCTAGCCAGATGGTGATATTACATAGCCCTTAAAAAAACACCCCCTGAAGAAAATGTAATGACTCGGGAAATGCTTCCAACTTAAATCAAGTGGGAGGGCTGGAGAGATGGCCCGGTGACTAAGAGTGTACTGTTCTTCCAGAGGACCCGAGTTCAATTCCAAGCACCCACAACAGGCAGCTCACCTCAGCCTGTAACTCTAACAGCTAGAGTTACTAGAGTCTAGCTCCAAGGAATGGCACCCCCTCTTCTTACCTCCATGAGAACCTATACTCATGTGTGCATGTGTNTGCGCTGTGTGTGTGCAACTGTGTGTGCATGTGTGTGAATAAGGGGATACAGTCCTATTAGAAGAAGGAAAACTGAACTTCTGAGAGGAAGGAAGACCAGATTGTCTATGATGGCCTAACCGCATCTCAGCCTCAGTTTCTCCAATGGTGACATCTTTAATTTTGATTGTTACCACTGGAGATGGGGTGTCGATGCATCTAGTGAGCAGATGCAAGGAATGTCACTCACTGTTGCAGGACAGCTCCTTCAGCAAGACATTATTAGTTTGAAAATACGAGTCGCATCGAGGTTGCAAAAGCTTGATCAGAAAACATGAGTCATTTTTATTTTGTTTCTACTTTCTTCGAGTTTCCTAAGATCAACACATTTTACTTCTATAAAAGACAGACATACTTTTTTTATTTAAGAGAATAAAATTTGGCTGCTGGAGAAATAGGCCAGATGGTGAAGTGCATATTGAACAAGTCTGAAGACCTGAGTCCAATTCCCAGCACCTATAGCAAAGGCAGGCCATCATGGTGATCTTGTAGTCCTAGGGAAGACAGGATGATCAATGGGGCTCACTGGCCAGCCTGCCTAGCATAGTCGGTGAGCTTTAGGGCAATGACAGGCCCTGTCTCAGAAAACAAAGTAGAGTTGGGATTGACCCCTGCCACANCCCACGTATGCTCACATATGTGTGTGTGTTGATAAGGGCATGTGGTGCTGGGTTTCCAGGGAAGGCCAGCTCCAAGGCCCAGGCTTGGTAGACAGTGACTGCTTCACATAGGCAGGTTAGCAGAATATTCTGTTTGGATGATATCCCTGAAGGTAAGGCCTCATCAAAGAAACAAAAATAAACAGTGTAGTATACATAGAAAAGGTAAAATCTGCATCTACTCCCTGTCTCCCAGAACTGTAAATTAGATCCTTTAGGATTCTTTTAGGCTATGAAAAGACACCGTTTGAATATGGAAGTGGCTACTTTTTAATCTGTGTGTGAACCTCTGAAGCTAAGAATCAAAAGAGCTCCAAAGGCTAGCCATAAATAGGTTGAGAGAGTCTCCCTTTAAAGACAGTTTACACATTCACAGCATTCTTCAATACACAGGGGGTTTATTCTCCATCCCAGGCTGTCAATCATAACTCAAAATTGCTCTTGATAATAACTGAAGACCGGGGACATGGCTCAGTGGTAGAATATTTACTTACTGTATCCAAGACCCAGGGTTCATCTCTAGCATGTGCATGCATATGGACAATATTTGAGATATGAGTGAATGAAGGGTCACTTGACCATTTGAGNGGCAGAATTTGGGGTCATAATGACCAAGCTCAGATTTANAAAGTACCTGTTGACTTCTTTCTCTTTGAGCAGTGAATGGGAAAGAATGGTAGCAGGGAGAGACAGGTGCATCTAATNTCCTTACCAATTTGTGTCATAAATAGGATCCATGGCAGGGTGCCCAGGAGCTCTTGAGGGTCCTGCTTTCTCCATTGCTTGGTCTTGTGAGACGTGGGTGGATGGGCACAGGTGGTGGTGGTCTGGTGCCGCCCAGTGGACAGCTTTAGTACTGCAGTCTTCAAGAGGGTTACCTCCTGAGTCCTGGATAAATAGACACCTTGCTGGTTGGGAGAGAGCCCAGGGGTCAAAGGCCAATAGCCCTGCCAACCTCAGTGGAAGCAAATCCCAGCTTATGTGTTCTTTTCCTGCACACCTTTCCCTGGGCCTTTTTGTAATCTATCTTTCCACTATTCTGGCTTCATGGCTACCCCAGAAGACACAAAGGAAAAGAGGAGGGAGGGACTCAGGACTCAGGGCATGGGAACCNAACAGGAGTGTTGAAGAATACAGTTTAAGTGGAGAAAGAGCTGAGCTTCTGAATCTCTGCAGTCCTTCCCCAGGCCTTTACTGCAGTAATGCATGCCCCATTATGCATGTAGGTCTTTGCTAGGCTCTGAGGTAGAGAAAAGCTCAGCCCTAGCTGTGGGAGGACAATGGGTCAACAGTTGTATGATTCCACCCNTGGTAAGGGCAGGAGGAAGTGTGCACAATGAGAAACCAGACTAGTGGTGCTGCAAGCGTCNGTAATGGACTTCTTAAGAAAAGATGCTGGGCTAAAGAGTGGAAGGCTGCACAAAGGGTTGGTTGACAAAAAAGATGGGGGTAGGGAATGGTATTCCAGACAGAGGGGACAGCATGTAGATGCCTAGAGGCAGGAAGGAGGGTGAAGCTTTCAAAGAACCCATAGAGGCCAAGTATGGGTCATGTGACTTACTAAATTAGCGGGTGTAGGAGGGCAGAAGGTAGGGTTGGAGGGGTCTGCATGGGCCGTCACAAGGAGCCCAGATTTATGCCAACAGTGTTGGGATCCTGCCAAAAGCACAGGATCCAGGAGATCCTTGGGGAGGGGTGTGCTAAACAGACACTGGGAAGAGAGGCTGTTAGCCTGCTCATGAAGCCACTCACAGCTTAGCAAGTCGTGTGTACTCTTGGTGACAACAGTGTTGCTCAGGTACAGCCAGGACACCAAGGTGTGGAAGTGGCAGTTCAACCAAAATGGAGGAGAGTCAGGCAAGCAATGCACAAATCAGGGGGATCACCGAGTCTCTAGTTCAAGGCTAGCCTGGGCTAGCCTGGACTACGGAGTGAGCTCCGGATCCAGAAAAAAAATTTACAAAAAGGAGAATTTGTTGGAATCATGGGCAAAGGACAAAATATGAAAGTATCTACTGTAGGGTTCTATAAATTTATGAAAGTTGAGGACCTCCTGTGACAAAGTCCCAAGGACCTATTATGTCATTGGCATTAGGCCAGTGGTGGTTCATGAATGGTCTCATCCTGCCTCAACACCCCTACCCTCTACTTAAAGCAAAATTCCTGACTTATTACTCTAAATCAATGGTTCTCAACCTGTGGGTCACGACCATCCAAAAACACATATTTCCTGTGGTCTTAGGAACCCCCAACCACACGTTTATTTTTGTTGCTACTTCATAACTGTAACTTTGCTACTGAGCAGTGTCTCAGTTCCTAAGACCATTGGAAATGTGTGTTTTCGGATGGTCATGACCCACAGATTGAGAACTGCTGTTCTAAATGCAAGTATTTCTAATTGTAAATCAAAGGGGAAAGATATCAAAGTACCATTACTACACCCAAGAAAACACCAGTCCAATAACATCACTATATATATATTCCATAGTCCAATTCTCCAGTGATCCCTAAAATGCCCTTTACACCTGCTTTTCTTCCCGGTCCAGGATCTATTTCAGTGTTTGACATGAAAATGTTGGTTACTTTGTCTCTTTAGCCTCTGTCTCTCTATCTTTGTCTGTCTGTTCATTCTACCTCTCACTCAAACACAGCTTTGTTGCGATGCAACTGATTATTATGTAATCCCATCATTTAAAATACAGTCTAGGTTACAGTAGGTTACTACGGAGAGATCAATTCCCAGTCTGGTGAAAGAAAGAGAGAGGTGGGAAGGGGAGGGTGGGACCAGGGGATTGGGGGTGGGGCCAAGCAGGCAATTCACTGATTGTTTCCAGTGCATTCATGGTTGGTCCTCTGTCATCCCAATGAATTTTAGAGAATTTGCATCATTCCTAAGCCTCCCCCCAAGCCTNGGGCTGGTACTAGCCTACTTTCTGACTCCAGGCTGTCTTTTTACGGTGTTTTATCTGCAGGAAGGTCAGCCGTATGTGGTCCTCAGTGGCTGATTGCTTTTACTCAGGATGTTTTTGATGTCTGTGTTGAGTGTGCTCAACTTTCTTTCCTATGGGTGAATAGTATGCCGTAATACGGCCTGTTTTGTCATCTCGCTTGCTTCAATCTCTTTGTCTAGGCTGACGTCCCAGGGTTTTTCTTTTGCCTGCCCTCACACTGACTTCTAGTTTATGTTTGAAGATGCCAGGTCATTGTCTTGTAGGCCGACCTACATTCTTAATCTGTTTGCTTTCTTGTGCTTAGACCCAAGCTTGGGGTTTGACAGGAGCACTGTAGGGGGTGAGCTGACTGCTGCCTGTGGCATCTCTGGGGAGACACACTGGAAGGTCTGTGCCCTGCTGGGGAGGCTCCAGGTCACTGTAATAACTACTAGGTTTATTTCATTCATTTCCCTTTCTGATTGGTCAGTAACCTNCAGGGCACTAGTGTGATGCTGTGTGACTGTCCAGCCTCCTGACAGTCTTCTCTGTTTTTAGTATCTGTGACAATCACAATCTAAACCCTTTTGATGTTGGGATTTCCAAGCAGTGAACTCTATGTACATTTTCNTGGATGTTCTTCTGGAATGGCATGTTCCCTCTGCCCATGTAGAGTGAGTCCATTGTGATCATTATTCCTACTGAGCTCAGGTGCCCCCCCACTGTGGCTTATGGGGGTCATCTTTAGACCAGCTCATTTGCCCTTTTGTTATATCACCATCATTATTTGAATTCTCTTGTATTTGTTGGCACAGTAAGATGCTGTGTTTCTAGGAACCTGCATTCCTCTCAGTGGGGAATAACAAAAGCAACCACTAGAGGGCGACTCTTGTAGCGTTTTTTGCCCTCACACCTCCAGTAACAACAGCAGCCATATACAGACTATGTCCAAGGCCACTCGCGCCCTGACTGNCCACAGCCAATCCTGGACTGCAGTAGGCATACAAGGATGGTGGCAGCGTAATGTTGGTCCCCGACAGGGAAACTTGCAAAGAAGATAATCTAGCCCTGAGGCGGGACTTCTCCTTTCTTGGCAGGTATGGGTGTGGCCAGTGCCTCTGTGTGGAAGAACCATGGAGGGACCTTGTCCCACCTTTTCCTGATGACTGGAACCCAGGGCTCTTGTTGTGCAGCCTCTGCTTGCCTTCTGCCATTGGCACTTTTAGTGAATGTCCCAGAGGGGAAATGGTAGCTTGGAAAGGTATAGGCTGCACCAAGTGGATACGGCAGTGCCTTAAAAATACATATAGAAGCTATAGTTGGCTACAAGCTTAACATCATCTATAGTTTGTCAGGGTGGCCGAGGAGCTGCTGTAAGCAGAGGTGCCTGGATCAAGTGATGGAAGTGGTCAGATCAGTGCGCCTCCAGTGAAGTGTCCAGCNGCTCAGGGTGGAGCTGGCTAGAGCTGTGTGAGAACCAGTGATGATGGTCCATTTTACAGACGGGAACCCCGAGGTTCCAAGAAGTCAGTTCCATGGCCTTCATCTCAAAGCTAGTCATCCATGAAATGGATGCTTCCTCAAAGTTGCTTTTCACCAAGACTCCCAGGATGTGAGTTTTCTCTAAACAGGCTCTTTACCAGCCAGAGCAAGGCAGTAAGGCTGTACATAGCAAAGGTCTGTGGGGAGCTCCATTTGGCCTGGCTTGCTGATGACTTCGTGAGGCAGGAGCAACCCACCCACAGGTGCTCACCTTGCCGGGGTCCAAGGCTATATGTCTTGAAGGTGGATGAAATCATCTGGCTTCCCTGTGGCTCCCTGGTAAAGCCCCTTCATACTTTTGGACCCATGCCAGCCCCAAAACACCTACAGAGTAGTCATCCATGGTGCCTCAAGGGTGCTGTTTTCAAAGGCATCGTGGGACCCAAGACAAGTGACATCTCAGGATTCTGTCTGGGGAGCCGTGGAGTTGAATCCTGAGCGTAACTGCTAAAGTCTCAGGACTGAACATTGTCTCATGTTAAATGTGACTTCTTTTAAAGCTGGCCACTCTTGGCCATCTCAGCCAACACAGTCATAGGACTCTGGCCATCACCTGTGGGTACAGAGGTAATCAGGACTCCAGTTTTCTTGCTGACAATGAGGACAATATAAAAAGTCACTCCAGAAGGATTCTCTGCTTCTGAGAAATCACCGTGACTTCCAGGCACCAGCACAGAGGCACCCTGCCAAGGTGGCTGAGAAGCGCCCTGTGCTCATTCCACGCACATTCACCATTTGATATTACGGACTCAAGGGGTTCCGAATGAGATGTCATGTGCTGAGTCTTCTGTGC